>JAPYYM010003881.1:0-10683 GCA_028534135.1 Potos flavus
GGCCTGAAGAAGTCGGGTAACTCGGTCAATCAAGGGGGCAAGTTGTTCAGAAGCGACTGGGATGGTCCGTGGATTATGCCCCAGAAGAAGGGTCTTCAGCCCCTCAGCCTGGACAAAAAGGAGTCAAAGGAAGATTTTATCTGGTCTTCATATGTATTAAGATGTTTGTTTAATGTAGAGGGGAGGTGAGGATTTATTCTTCATGCTTGCTGAGGACCGTATGAAGGGAAGTTCAGATGTCAGTTCAACACAGGATTTGGAGGTGAGTACACGTGGGGAGAAAGGGCAGCAAGAGATATACACTCTAAAAAGGTTTGTGTGATGTTCCTCCTGTTAAAGGCAAGGGAAAGGCAGAGGTTCTTAAAGGCTGGTTAAATTCTTGTCAATCTGGAATGGTTTTAATGTTTTTTCCAGAAGATGGAGATACATGGGTTGAGGTGGTCTCTTTCAGCCCTTAGCTATCATGACCTCTCAGTTCGCTCCAACAAAACCCATCCGTGGATTTTCACGCTGGCTCGGTGCTAGCTGAGGAAGGTGGGGCTGGATTTGTAGGATCCCTGAGCAGCAAGGTCTCTCTGTTTCCAGACCGTAGGAAGAGAGCCAGGCCAGGGCAAGTCGGAGAGAGAGGACTCCTGGGGGTGGGCAAGGGGAGGAGGGCTGCACGCTTCATGGCAAGCACTCTAGACTGGGGGAGAAAGCCGGGGCGCTGGGGCTGGGGCATGGGAAGGGGCCCCTAGCAGGCCGTGAGCTCAGTGGTGGGCGGGAGACTGGTCTGGTTCCTGTCGTACCTGCACTAATGAGCTGGAAGTGGCCGGAAACAGCCCAGCATGTGAACGCCAGCAAAGGGAAGGCCCTCCCCATGCCAGCTGGACAGGAGAGGACCGAACAGGGGTGGGGGAACAAAGCCCGTCCCCCTCTCCACACCCTGAATTCTCAAGCTAGAGGCTGAGACTTCCAGGAGAAGGGCCTTGGGAGGTCAGGGCAAATCAGCCGAGGACGGAATGAGGCCTCCTGCGGAAAGGGGATTAGAAAGACGCCAAGGGTCGGTGGCATGGGGGAGAGAGGGCCAAGGGGGTACAGAGGCACCCTGCTGACCCTGTGGAGGGTAAAGTCCCCAGGGGGGTCGCCAGCTGTAGCCACAGACCCCAAGGAGAGAAACTGAACGGAGGTAAAGCCTGCAAGGTCAACTGACTTAATAAGGGCAGGCAGAAGGGATGAGTCCGCCCAACCCTGCCGGGGCGGGAGAAATGGCCACAAGTATTCACAGACTGTAAACACCAAGAGGGACGGGGCTCGTCTGGGTCTGCAGGGACCTAGCTATGCCTGGCAGGGAGGGGCAGGGCCGAGACGGCGGCCTGAGCCTGGCGTTCTCTGCAGTGAACTGTGCAGGGGCCCAGGAGGAAGTATCACTCTGGGAGCTCCTCAACCAGCTCACAAAGCCCCACTTGAGCCAGGAGCTGGACACAGCCCCAGATGGCTTGCTCCTGCAGGGGTCCAGGATCCAAGAACTCAATCCTGGCGTTTCTGTTTGGACCCTAGGCGAGGCACTAGAGTGTAGGGGAGCCCACTCTGCCTCTAGTATCGGGTGGGGCCCAGGCAGTGGGACAAATATTTATGAAGCATCCACATGAACCTTTCCCATGATCCCTCCCAGTGGCTTCATGGGGACCTTAGCCCTACTCTGTTTCTGGTATGCAAAAGTTCTACTAGAAGCAGAAGCCTGTGGGTCTGGTCTGACCTGTGGGCTCCTGGTTCAGTGCTGGCTTCCCAGAATTGAGGCTGTGACCAGGGACAAGTCACCTCTTGTCTTGGGGCCCCAGTTTATCCACCTGAAACACGAGGAGACCGAGCAAGCTGTGTATGCAATGATTTTCATGGGTACAGCCTTTCCCTCGGCCTGCGGTTGCCATGGGAACAGCCCAAGTCAAAGGTGGACCCAGCAGGCAAGTGGTCACCTGCTAGACTGCGACTAAGGAAGGCTTTGTTCATTTGTCAGCCAAGCATCCCTCCTCTTGCTTATTCTGATAACAGCATCCCTTTTTCTTTACGGAATTGCCCTTCTCTTTTCTAGATCGTTCTAACGGGGCAGCCAATTGCAATATCTGCCACGGGGCACATGACCAAAGTGGCCAGTCAGATTCTCTGTCAAACTTGACCCTGAAGCAGAGACACACAGTTAGAACTGGATCATCCAATGACAGCTTCCAAAAAAGACATAATCCAAGGAGTTCCTGGGGCCGAGCCCTGTTGCTGCCTACATACCTTCTTGGTACCTACCTGTTTCATTCTTATTTCTATTTTGTTTGCTTCTGAAATCACTCTGGTAACTCCACTCTTTTTTTTTCCTTACGTACAAATTAGAGTTCTTGCTGTTGCTTGCAACCAAAGGACCCTAATTTACACACAAAGCAAGAGAGACAGGCCAGGTGGATTAGGTGCTGGGCCCCTCCTCTCTGCAGACCTCCTTCCTCTGTGGTCCCAGGGCAGCTGGCTCAGCTCTGCAGGTCTCGGTTTATGTAGGAGACCTAGTGGGGTAGTAGCTGTTTGCTTGACAGGATTGGGAACATCAACCACTAAGGACATCCGTATTCTAGATACATCTGGTTCAGGATCTCGCATGCTGTGTAGGTGCTCAGTTTCATGGAATCAAAATCTAACAGCTCGAAGCAGGTGACTCCGGTGGGGACAAAACTTAACAAGTATCAGGGGATAACATGTGGAGGGCAGATATAATCAGCTGCTGAATAGACCGGGGCTGGGACAAGGCAATTCCCGGTGCATGCAAGTGATGAATGCTGGGGAGAAGTGGTCAGAGCTCACTGCAGGGTTTGGGGGAAGACCCAGGCTGTCCCCTCAAATATCTTTTCCACCTCTTCATGAATACTTCTCATTCCCAGAACAAGAGGCAAAGGCACCCAGTTAACACTTAGATATAGGGCTGAAAATGCATCCACCCCTGGGAGAGTGAAAACAATGTTTTCATTCACTCCGAAGTGTAAATGTTGGGTGAAGACCATTCTCCAGAGAGTAGACCTGGATAGGAGAAAGAGGGTTGGGAGCAAAAAGGTTTTCAGGGTGTGGAAAGCACAAACGAGTCTCTAGGTGGAACCAGAGGGGGAGCGAGGGCCGGGAAAGAAGAGCCAGTACAAGTGTATGGGACACACATCCGCTTTGGTGGCAAGTTCTGGAAGCTGACTCGGGCAAACTTAAGTGGGGAGAAGGAAAGTACCCTGTATCTTTTGCATAAAGGAGGTGAAGGGAATTGGAGGAGGTGTTCAACGACCAGACCTGGGAAGCCAGGGGCCAGGGCAGCTCCGGGAGTCTGGGGCACAGGAACCCATAGGCTGGCTGGCTTGGGCGATTCCAAGCCAACTGTTTCCTGTGGCCAATAGTCGAGTCAAATTCCCCAGGAGAGAGTCTGATGAGTGTACCTGGGGTCCTGTGCCCCCTCTTTGGGCATGGAGGGGTGGGAGTGTGTCCATGGCTGACAGCCCCACTGGGAAGGCCTGGAATGGGTGCAGCGGATTTCCCCAAAGGAAAACTGAGTTTCCTCTATCTGAGGAAGGGAAACGAGTGGTGGACATATGCACACACAGATGTTCACTACATATGGCATGTCATTTTAGAGTGGAGGGAGATGAGTCGGGTGGGGTATGAGAATCGCCAGGACACTCCAGAATCTTCCATAGGAGCCAAGCTTCTGACTCCAGCCCTGAATTCCATCTCCCTCTCCCCCTATAAAAGCAAGCTCAGGGAAAGAACACTGTTTCTGTTCTTGACAGCTCGACAGAATTGCCTCCTTAGCTTCCAGTCACGCTCGGCTCCTGCTAGAGTAATTACCACCCACCTGTTCTCCGTGCAAGAATTCACAGCCAGCGGACACACATCTGGCCTGCAAAAGACATGCTTGGGAGTCTCCTGGGCTGCTCGGAACAGGCCGGGGACAGCCCAGGGTCAGCCACCGATTCAAAGGCAAGGAAATAGCTGGCCTGAGAGCCGTGGTCCCTGTGTCCTGAGCGGCTGCATACCCCTCCCCCTCCAGGCAGCTTGATGGATGTGGGTCAGGTGTGACCTGGGACGAGCAAAACCCCTGGGATTCAATACTAGGCCCTGCGGTCTTCCTCCATCACATGGCTGTCCTCCCCCCCACCCCCCCACCGGCTTCTTCAGTGTTAGAGGAAGGGCTGTTACCCTGCCTTTCTTAGGATTCCTTTATTTTTCCTCCCATTCCTGTCCACACTGCTGCCTTCGGAGCACTCCGGAAGTTAGGAGAATTCCAAGTAAGGTTTTAACGGGAGAGCCAGAAATATTTTGGTGGTGAAAGTAACTGCGTCCACGTTTTAAAGACGTGAGTACAGAACTGAACAGGCCTGAGGAGGCCTCGAGGCCTGTGATTTTCAAACTTTCTAAAAAAATTCGCAAAAAGCTTTGTGCGGTATTTCAGCACTCGACAAATATTTATTGGATCCCTACTGTATACCAGGAGCTGTGCGGAGGGACACAGCCTTGGCCATACGGACACGGTTCCTGCCCCAGCGAGCTCCTAGTCTAGCAGGAGAGGCAGACATGGAACAAAGAATGAGGTCAATGGATTGGTAATGAGTCACAATTGCAGTAGAGCGGTAAAAGACTCGCATGCCGCTAGGTGGCCTAATATGGACTTGGGGGCCGGTGTTGGGGAAGGCAGCCCCAAAGAAGTGACATGTGAGCTGAGATCTGGCAGGTACGTAGGAAAGAAGCAAAGAGATGGGGAGAAGAGGGGTCCAGGCAAAAGATACTATGAGAAAAATCCCCGAGGTAGGAAAGCACTTATGTTGGAGGAAATTGCAGATGGTCACCATGGTGAAGCGGGGCAAGCTGGGTAGCGGGGCAAGAAGGCCAAGGGATGCAGGGACCGGAATGCTGGGGCCTTGTGGGCAGCTCCAGGATGAAAGCAGGAAGCTGGGGGGCTGCGCTAGCTGAGAAGGGGCCGACGTCTTATTCCCTGCCAAATGCACACACACACTGCCTTGCCTTGTGGCCGCTGAGGTTTCTCGGGGGAACCACAGGGTTTATCGGAACACAGCTTAGAAACTACTAATCCGCCCCTAGTTGCCATTTTCAGATGAGAAGAGTGAGACTTGGCAGTCATCCACCCCCAGTGCCCTCTCTGTCAACTCTGGGCATCTCACCCAGCCTCCCTGGGGAGAGACTGGCTGGATGGGATATGGGGACAAACTCTGAGAACACTGCCCAACCCAATGTGGCAAGAAGGAGGGGGCAGTCTCAAGGGCCAGCCCAGGGTTTGGCATGGGGGACGGGCCCCGAGGATGGGGTTTTGCCCCTTGCCTACCCTGAGACCCTGTCTCCCACTGTGCTGAGAGAACCCTGGACACCCAGGGCCCCTCCCCATTGCTCGTCAAAAGGCACAGGAAGGCCGCCTGCCAGGATAGCAGATCCCACTTGAGCTCCTCCGGCCTCAACATTCTTCTCCACCCAGAGGTCAAGGTCAAGTGTGGGGTATTTTCTCAAGCCCTGGGGAATGGAGGCGCCTCCTGACATCTCCAGCGACTGCCCTTAGCTGAAAGGGCAGCTACCGAGAAGTCAGTCTGGAAAGGAGAGCAGTGAGCCCACTCTCAAAGCAGAGCTACCAGGGGCAGCGGGCAGGGGAGGAGGGGCCTGAAACATATCACCAACCTTAGGCCGGGAAAGCAGAAATATGAAGCTGGTGATCAGAAAGGTTGGGGGGGGGTGCATGGCAGGAGTGTGAGCCGAGGCTGGGATTTTCCTGCCCCAACCCAGCTGGCCCTCATCTAACTAAACCCCAGGGTCCAGCCTCTCTCAAGACCCTCACTGGCCTGTCTGCAGCTCCTGGGCAGAAGCCTGAAGACAGCAGCTGGACCAAGACCCCCCCAGCAAGGGCCAGGCAGGACAGGCACTGCAGACCTCTTTGCAGCCCTGTAAGGGGGCAAAGGCCAAAGGGTCGGGCTGGTAGAAGTTTCTGACGATGAAGGAGGAGGCAGAGGCAGTCCCCTCTGGGCCAGGTCAGGAGTAGCCCTGGAGAAAGAAGTCTCTTAGGGTCCAGAAGGTGGTTTCATCAGCCAAGGCTGGCCTGAGGATAAACTGCCGCAACATCCTCCTTCCTTCCCGCTTCTCCTTCTCCCCCTTATCTGGACACGCTGCTCTGGGAGCATGGGCACCTGCCATGCTGCCCTCCCCACACCTCCCCAGAGGAACCAGGGAACAGGTGTCCGAGGGCCTGAATTCAAGTCCTAGCTGCTTCCTATTGTAACTGTGTGATCTTCAGCAAAGATCACAACTTCTCTGAGACTCTACTTCCCCTTCTGTAAAAAATGGATGAATAAAACCTACAGTAGGACTGTAGAAATGACCAGATGAGAAAATGAAGGTAAAGATCGTTGTTAGCTCTTATTTAGTGAGCCACGGATAACTCCTAACAAGACAGGGAGAGAGGAGGGGGGAGATGGGGGAAGTACTAGGCGACATTAGAAATTTCAAGATGGGAGTCCTCAATAAGTTGGGGAGTTTTGCAAAGTTTCACACCTCATTTCCGAGCTAGAGGCCGGTCTGGATCGTGGGTGGGTATTCTCTATGATAAAGAAAACGGGAAGAGGGAAGTCAGGTCTCACGGCACGCCAGCCAAGAGCCTGGGCAGACAGTGTCTCCTCCAGAGGAAGGGCTGGGGTTCTCGGCTCCGTTGCCCCCTGGCAGCCAAGTAGCTCCTGTTTTGCTCATTAAGGATGGCTGTAACCTGGCCCCCTTTACACCGCTGATACAGGTCCAGAGAAATTCAGTCCCCAGACAGACAGCATCAGCTACTTTCAACATCACCTCCTGGGTGGATCAACAAGGTGGGGCCAAACTTAGGGGAGCCTTCAAGGAGTCAGGACAGAGCCCTGATTCCTGGGAAGGAATCCAGGACCCAGAGCCCTCACCATGTGCCCAGCAATGCTAAGCATCATGGACACCGTAAAATATAAAAAGCTGCTATGTCTCACACACTACTGGCTTTGTTCTCAGCACTAAAGCATATTATCTCATTTAATCCCCATAATGGCCCTATGAAATTGATACCATTATTATTTCTATTGCACAGCTAGAGAAACTGAGTCACAGAGTAATTAAGTACCGCAACAAAGGGGCTTATATTTTTGGGGAGACAAGACTATAGGCTATTATGCCCCACGTGAGAAGGGAAAAAAATATGAACTCCTCCCCACCATCCCAGGTAGCCTACTTCTCAGGTTCCCTTCACCACCTACCTCAGTTTCCCTTGATTTCCAGCTGCCACTGTGGTGGCTGGACTCAAAGGGTAGCAGTCACTCCCTGTCTAGGGATGGTCAGGCTTATTTACCCAAGTTTAGCTAAGGCATGGTGAGATTTTTTTCAAAAGGAGCTTATCTAGAAAACTTAGAAGAAAATAGAACAAAATGAAAATACAAAAAGCCAAGAATCTGGGAAGCGATGAATTTATAAAGCAGTTTTCATGTCCTGAGATAAGGAAAGTAATAGGAGCTACTGGTTGTGCCAAGGATCACACACTGTACTATGCTCCTGATATATGTTGTTTTGTTTACTCCTCAAGGGTACCCACCGAGACAAGCATTAGATCCTCATTTCACAAATAAGGAAGCAGATGCTTGGAGAAGATAAGCAATTATTCAGGTCACGCAGTTTGTAAGGAATGGAGCAGGGGGTCAAATCGACCTTTGCTCTTAACCACCTACATAAAAGAGATGGGCATGGTGGGTGCCCCTCTCCCAGCTGCCGGCCTGAGCCACCCAGATCCTAACCTGAAGGACTTCCACTCGGCCCCACGGCTCCAGCTGACAAATGTTCAGCTATCGCTCGGGAAAGAATCAGAACGCTTTTCCTCCCGGACAAAGCAGGGGAAAAACCTTGGTGGATCTGTACCTTCCAGTTCTGTCTTCTCCCACTGAGGCAGACCGAAACAAAACAAAACAATCAAAGCAAACCTGTAAGTCAAAACCCTTGAATTTGGACTTGTCCTTCATTTCACTTTACTCTCATGACATGATATAATTTCCACAATATTTCATTGGTTAATCATCGGAAAGAAGGTTCCTAAAGCGCAGAGCTAATGCGAGTGAGCCCTTAACCCAGGGCCGGGCGCATAACCAGTACTTGGCCTGTTATTGTTGCAATGACCACCATCGAGAGACCTCTTTCTGGGACCACATCAGCAAGTTAGCCCTGACTCCCTTGGTATAAGACATTATGGAATTGATTACTAATTACATAGTTGATACCAATAGTTATTGATAAGTAATATCTACTAAGCAGTTGCTACATGTCTGGTTTTAGACTACGTAGCTTGCCTACATGGTCTCTTTTCATCTTCATAACAACTCAGAAAGGTAGAAATTATTTTTATTACTTCCCTTTTACAGACAATGAAACTGAGGCCTGGAAATATTCAATCACTTGCCCAAGGTCACACAATTTCCAAATGGCACGTCTTGGGTTGGAACCTAGATAGCTATGTCCAGAAGGTACACGGCTGACTTCCATACTGCACACTCTCGATGATGAGTGTGACAAGAAGTTTACGGGGCAGGGATTCAAGAAGGGAAATGTTGTGTGCTGGGGTAGGGAAGGAAAGCATCTGAGAGGGGGTGGGCTCATCTTGAAGGAAAGACAAGATGGGTAAAGCAAAAGAGAGGTCAGTTTTAGGCTGGAAGATGATCCCTGAAGTCTCAGGGGACCCACGCGTGGGACATCAGGAGGTCCCCCATCCTTGGAACGCGAGAATTGCTACCCCTCTAAGGCAGTGTCATTTGGCTGTCCAACAACGGAGTCAGGGCTTGAACAGGAACCTATGGGGTCCCTGGCAACAAAATGGAGAGAGAGAGAACAGCAGTAGCTCTCCTGGGAGGCCCCGGGGATAGGGTTGGCCAAAATCAGATGGACTCTGCCCCCCATCATCTCTACATGGACCATGAGGTTTGCTTTGAGGAAGATGTTTTGCTTTGCTGTGGCTGTGGTAGGTTTGCCCCAGCGAGTATGGACACGGGCCCACAAATCCATAGAAATTGACAGAAATATTAGGGAGGAGCTTGAGTTTCACTCAAGCCATAAAAATGTTGGAGCTGCAGTGAGGGGGGATTTCATCCAGTGGGTCACGCAAGTACTTCCTTGCCCAGAAGCTGGTCAGAAGGCCAGCTCCAGGGAGAGAAGGGCCACTGCCGGCCCGCGGAGGTCTGGACGGGAACATAGGTACAACCCCAGGCTCAGTCCTGGCTCTCACATGCACTGATGGAATTTCACTTAGCTCTCCAGCCTGGCCTGGCCCAGCAAGCCTTCAGCCAGAGGCAGCCTGGAAAGAAATGGCCAACTCTTCTGAGAACCAGGCTGAGGCCAGAGAAGTGCAAAGCCTGGAGGATTCTTCTCAGAGCAGGCACCTGTGTGACAAGCCCCTGGCTCCCGTCACCTGTGTATGTAGCCCTCACTTCATGCAGAGTGCCCTTGCTGATTTTGTTGTGGCCATGGGTGTGCCTGTTTTATTCTCCTATTACACTTCAAGTTGCTGTTGCTCCAAGTGTGGCCCATAGACCCACAGCATCAGCATCACTTGGGAGCGTGTAAGAAATGTTGACTCTCATCACAGAATACTGGATCAGAGGCTGAATACAGTAGTCCCCCCACGCCCCCTTATCTGTGAGAGAGACATTCCAAAACCCCCAGTGGATACCTAAAATGCAGATAATACCAAGCCCATATGTACACACTTTTTTCCCTATACGTACATACCTATGATAAAGTTTAACTTACAAATTAGGCACAGTAAGGATGAAAAACAGTAACTAATAATAAAATAGAACACTAGACTGTAATAAAAGTTATGTGATTTCTGGTCTCTCTCTCAAACTCTCTTATTGTCCTGTATTCACGCTTCTTCGTGTGATGAGGCGAGAGGATAAAATGCGTGGTGATGAGAGGAAGCAAGGGGAACGACACAGGAACTGTCACACAGTGTTAGGCTACTAGTAAGCATCTAATGATATGGACAAAGGAGGCTCATCTGCTCCTAGACCTGATCGTGGTTGACCTTGGGTAACCAACACCACAGAAAGCAAAACCATGACTAAGAGGGTATTTTAAGATCCCCAGTAATTTTGAATGCACATTACAGTTTGAAAAACACTACTACTTGGAAGCAAGAGTTATCTGTGCCAAAGTTATCTTTGTACAAGTAAGCTTTTGTATCCCAGCTGCTTGGCGGTAAGTAGGTGCTCAATAAATATATGTTTTAACTTTTTATTTTGAAATAGTTTTAGACTTATAGAAAAGTCACAAAAAGAGTGCCAGGGTCCCACCAACTCTATGGTCAACTGATCTTTGACAAAACAGGAAAGACTACTCAATGGAAAAAAGACAGTCTCTTCAACAAATGGTGTTGGGAAAATTGGACAGCCACATGCAGAAGAATGAAACTGGACCATTTCCTTATACCACACACAAAAATAGACTCAAAATGGATGAAAGACCTCAATGTGAGATAGGAATCCATCAAAATCCTTGAGGAGAACACAGGCAGCAACCTCTTCGACCTCAGCCGCAGCAACTTCTTCCTAGAAACATCACCAAAGGCAAGGGAAGCAAGGGCAAAAATGAACTATTGGGACTTCATCAAGATCAAAAGCTTTTGCACAGCAAAGGAAA
>JAPYYM010003882.1:0-10682 GCA_028534135.1 Potos flavus
GAGCCGAAGGCAGCTGCTTAACCAACTGAGCCACCCAGGCGTCCCTAAATAAAATCTTTTTAAAAAAATGCTATTACCGGGGCGCCTGGGTGGCTCAGTGGGTTAAAGCCTCTGCCTTCGGCTCGGGTCATGATCTCAGGGTCCTAGGATCGAGCCCCACATCGGGCTCTCTGCTCAGCAGGGAGCCTGCTTCCCCCCCCCCTCTCTCTCTGCCTGTCTCTCTACCTACTTGTGATCTCTCTCTTTCTCTGTCAAATAAATAAATAAAATCTTAAAAAAAAAATGGTATTACCATGAAAACAAACAAGAGAACAACACAGAAGCTCCAGGTCAAAACTGTGTAGGAATAATTGTGGTGGGGCTCAGGATTTTACCTTTGAGCATCAGCAAATTACTCGGTACTTAACTGAATAGAATGTCATAGTGAGTCACATTTTAGCATAGTTAGGGGTTAGATTGCAATGTAATTTCTTATCTCTATGTGAAGTTTTAATTTTTATTAAAATTACTAATGGAAAATCACCTACGATGAAGGACTTATGTCTATATATTAACTCCCACAATTGGGTCTCACTATCCTGAAATTCTAAAAAAAAAAAAAAAGAGACAAGTTTTCAAAGGATGAGACCATTGGTTTGAAATATCACTTTTCCTGTGTCATTAATGTTGTCGTGTCATTTAAAACTCTCACAGCTGGATAAGAATGCAGTTACACTTTCATTTCCCACCTCCAGTACACGTTTCAATTCCTATTTTCCTTTTGTGCTATCTCTTGATCTTTTCTGTTCTTTTTATTTTGAGATTTCTTTTATTTACGAGCTGTCTCTTTTCCTCCAGAAGTCATTTTTTCCTTTATTACCGTTATTTGACATTTTTTGGAAGCGTGGTTTGAAAATACCCTCTTCCTTTAGACAAATTACTTTCCTTAAACATAAAAACTTCTGCAGGGTGTTGATCTGTCCAAATAGTATGCAGGAAGCAAAAGCATCGAGGCTGTCATTTATCAATGGGAACTGCGTGTCGACTGGTGTAGAAAGATTTGAAAATTACCCCTAAAGAACAGCGGGAGTCTACGCTGAATACAGATATGAGTCCATGTCAGCATGATTACCGGGGAAGGGGTTCACTCAAATGCAATGCTGGCAAGAAAGGAAAAATTTTTTAGAGTATAAAGAAATACTTGTTAAATTTTTGTTTGCAATAGCCCCTTATCATGTAGCATGTGGATTTAAAAAAACATATTATGTTTGACATTAAAGATAAAAAATGAGACAAAACAGGAGCTCTGTCAGGTTCCTTGCAACTCTAAGTGCTAGGTTTTCAAAGAGGACTTGCTATCGTGATAAATAGCAATGATGCTATTTAGGGAGGGTCTGCTTTGTGTTGAGTACTCTTGGCCTGTTTTGCCACTTGGTTATCACAACCTGTAAGTAGATATTATCATCCTTGTGTATAGCTAAGGACATCGAGGCTCAGAGACCTTGAAGAATTGCCAACATGCAAGTTGGGGAGGGAAATGAACTGGGACTTGAATGCAAGACCACCTCCCTCCAAAATATATGCTCTTTCTGGCCTGCGTTTATTTGAATAAATTGACCCTGTCTTTATGTTAGTTTGCCTAAAGGTATTCTTATCTGTACACTGTCTTCTCTTCTGGGATTTAAATTGAATTCCAGTTTTATGCTTGTGCCATCAGGGGAACTAATTTGTCAGACTACCCTTAGGTTATCCCCACCATGTTGTCGTGGGGAGAAAGTGAACACTCAGTGTGAAAAAGTGATCGAGCACTCCCCATGCAGTGAGCCTGTGCTGAGGGATGAACGTGTGCTATTTTAATTAATCTGCAAAATAGCAACATACTAATTAGTTGCTTAAGCATTTATTCACGCAATATATTTTTATTGATCTGCTATGTGGTTCATATCCAGGCTCTGGGGAGACAGCAGTGAACAGGATAGATAAGATCACTGCCCTCACGGAGTTCATGGTCTACAGGGGAGACAGGAAACAAGCAAGATACACAAAAGCATGTTTACAGTTGTGAAATATACTGTTGATGATGTTTCAACTGAGGCCTGAAGGATGAGGAGCTGAAAACCAGGTGAGGATCTGGAGATGAAAACGGTGGCAATAGTGAGTACAAACAGAATGGACACCTGAAGTGTTCAGGGACAGACAGAAGTTCTGTGAGGCTGAGTGTAGTGAGGAGGAGAGCAGGTTGCAGGGGTGAATGAAGAGGCAGGTGTAACTTGTAGAACTTGGTAATGGAACTGAGAGTAAATGGGGAATGAAGAAGGACTCCTAGGGTTTAGTGTGAACAGCAGAGTGGATGGAAAAGCCATCTATGGAGTTGAGGGTGACTGTGGGGGGGGGGAGCAACAAGTTTGGGGAGGAAAATCAAGAACTCTGTTTTGGACATATTAACTTTGAGATATTTATTATATGCTTAACTAGAGATGACAGGAGGCAGTTGGCTCTGAGTCTGGGGCATGGAGAGGGGTTTGATAGCAACTATAGTTTAAAAAAAAACAAGTCTATTACGTGTGTTTATCTGTTAATGTATTACATTACAAGATCTAGTGCTGGGTCTAATAACGACTGTAATTTTGAGTCGTGATGAAGCAGAAATGCTATTTGGAGACGTCTGTAAAATTGTAGTGTAATATCAAAACATTTGTGATTTGGGGGCACCTGGGTGGCTCAGGTGGTTAAATGTCTGCCTTTGGCTCAGGTCACGATCCCAGGGTCCTGGGATCGAGCCCCGCATCAGGCTCCCTGCTCAGCGGAGAGCTTGTTTCTCCCTCTCCCTCTGCCCCTCCCCCTGCTTTTGTTCTCTCTCTCTCTTTCTCTCTCTCTCTCACACGTGCTCTCTTTCTGTCAAATAAATAAATAAAATCTTTTTTAAAAATCTGTAATTTACACTGCTGATAAAGAGTCTTGCTAATAAAATTGTGGCTTGTTCAATTAGTGAAGATAGAGATGTAATGTTTTCTCCCATCTAAGTTCGTAAAACTGAGTTTTCTCCGTGGACTCCTTGTGGATCTCCAGGTACTTCTTTCATTAAAACCAAGGAGATAGGAGAGATGAGTACTGATGAATTCCAGTTTATGGATTTGGTGGCTTCTATTTTCTAAGAAAGGTAAGGTGATCAACTGAAAGTGGGGAGGTAGGAAAGGGATAAAAAGTTAGGAGGAATAAAATACTCAACTCTGACGGAGGAGGCAAACTTTTAGGGAAGAGCCGGAAGCTGGCGGAGCTGTATGGTACCGCCCTTATTAAGCACGTGGCCTCAGAAGGCAGTCTTCTGTAGTTTGAATCCGAGCTCTGACACTTTCCTACTGTGTGACCCTGAGAAAGTTACCTCATCTCTGTGCGCCTCATTTCCTCATCTCTAAAATCGGAATATTAATTGTACCTACCACGTAACGTTAGAGTCAGGATTAAAACAGCTAATACAAATAAAGAGGTTAAATTGTGCCTGAGATAAATTAGGAGCGCAATAAAATTTTAATACTGGGGTTGTAGCAGTGGTTATGGAAATGAATGCATGGATTCAGAAGATACTTGCGAGGTAGAAATGCCGAATCTTGGAGATTAATCTGATAGGAGTGATGGAGAGAGAAGAGTCAAGACTGATTCGTGTGTTTGGGTAACCTGGTGGATGGCAGTGGCATTTTCTGTCAAAGAGAAGAGTGGAAAGGCAGGTCTGTGGTAGAGGATGGGGACGAAGAAAAAAAATAATCACTCTGCCCAGTGAGTGGTCATAGAGACGAACCATGGACTCTGGACCCAGATACCAGTCCTGGGGATTGCTCGATCCCTATGGTCATAGTCATGGCTTGGACGTTGGTTTTAATGGATTGGTTGGAAGCGTACTCTTTTTGTCGTTTCTAGTCCATCTTTGTTAGATATGAGAAGCTGGCCACTGATTTCTAAAGACCAACAGTTCTACGATGTATTGGTCACCAACAATCCCTCATCGAATTGTCCCTTCTTCTCATAATCCCTTATGTTTCTCTCTTATCGTCCCCTTATGTGTGAATTTATCCACTTCTAAAGATAATTAAAGGCAATTCTCCATATAAATAATGGAGACTATATAGGAGCACAAAGCATGTCTGTTTAATTCATTGCTCTTTTCCCTATGTCTAGCAAGTAGTTTTGTATATATAATAGGCATCCATAAATAGGATTAAAAAAAAAAAAGATTAAGAAGTAAAAATCAGGTAGAATGGGAAGAAACTATATACTCAGATTCTAAGGCAAGAGGCCAGGATTATTCTTACACTTAAAGAAAAAAATTGGCATCCTTTTTCGAGTGAAATACCACCTGGCAACTCAATTTTATATATTAAGGGATCTTAACTATGAAAAACAGAATATTAATTTAGAACATGTGCTTTTTCAACTCTCAAATATTAAGAAGTAATTTTGCTCAAACTTTTTAAATGAATTTTTAACATCGGTGTGTACTAGTCAGAGTTCTCCAGAGAACAGAACCAAAAAGATATTTATAGATATTTATATAATGTATATATTTATATTATATATATGTTTATATATGTATATATAAGAGGAGATTTATTATGAGGAATTGGCTCACGATTATGGGGGCTGAGAAGTCCCACCATCTGCTGTGTGCAAGCTGGGGACCCGGGAAAGCCAGTGGTAAAATCCAGTCTGGGTGAGAAGGCTTGAAAACTGGGGCTCCAAGGGTGTAAATCCCCATCTGAGGGTAAGAGAAGATGAGATGTCTGGGCTCAACAACGAGGCAGAAAAATGGGGCAAATTCCCAATCCTATGCCTTTTATTCTCCTTAGGCCCTTGGCGGCCTTGGGGAGGGCAACCTACTTTTTTAGTCTACCGATTCAAATGCTAATCACACCCAGAAATGCTCCCAGAGACACCCCCAGAATTTGTGTTTAATCTGGGTATCCCCAGGCCAATCAAGTTGACCTATAAAATTAACTCTCACACAGTGTCCACATTAAAAAGAGCTGCCTTGGGAGTCATTGACAACATTTTGAGGGAGGAGAATATTATCTTTTCATGTAATTTATTTGGGAGACAGCATCTTTTGAACCCACTATGATGTAGTCATGGAATTTTATCTCAAGACACAAATATCATTTACACAAGACTAGAGAGTTGGTTTAAAAACTTTTGTTCTGGAGATGTGTGTAATCGGTTGAATTGTGTCCTCCTAGGTAGATGTATTTAGTTAGGGTGAGGTCAAACTGGAAGAGGAAGGACCTCTAATCTGATATCCAGCAGGAAGGGCAGAGAGACACACAGGGAAAGATGGACATGTGATGATTCAGGCAGAGATCAGAAAGAGGCCCCCACAAGCCAAGGAAGGCCAAGGATTGCCAAGCAACACCAAACGCTAGGAGAGACAAGGACGGATTTTCCCCTACAGGTTTCAGGAGGAGGCTGCACCTTGCTGACACCTTAATTTTAGAATTCCAGCTTCCAGAATTGTGAGACAAGAAATTTCTGTTGTTTTAAGCTCTTCAGTTCCTCATACACTGTTAAAACAGTCCTAGCAAACAAATACAGTATATATTTGCGATCTTCACTACATAATGACTTACTTTAGCACTTTTTAGAAAATGATCTTATGTAGTAAGTCCTGGAGACCTAATACACATTACAGCGATTATAAACAATAAGACTGTATTTTAAACATTACACTTGCTAAGTGACTAGACCTTACTTGTTCCCAAAACTGGAAAAAATGATAATTATGTGACACACTAGAGGTATTAGCCAACACTACAGTGGCACTTATATTGCAATATAAATGTATCAGATCAATATGTTGTACGCCTTAAACTTACACGTAATGCTGTATGTCAAATATATCTCAATTTAAAAAATTTGCTCATATCTCTTGGTAGAAAGCCTCCCCCCCCACCCAACTGTAAGGTCATGTGTTTAGAAAGAGCTACTTAAATCTGTGATAAATTTCTTTGCCAAGCAGCGGACAACAACACTCTCCGGTTAAATTCCCTGCTGGGAGCCTAGGACCTGTGTCTGTCCTTCGCGTTGCTGATTGAAGGACTTTCTTAGGCTCAGATACCAGACCTCCATGTGACAAGAATCACACTGGGGGTTCTCGCCCAGGTGGAGGGCTATCCCGGCTTTGACTCAGACGCTGCTCTCGCCGTACTGTTATGGGGAGAAACAGAGAAATCTATTTTTCCTTGAAAGACTGCTGGGCCCAAACTGTACACATTTGAAGGCTTTGGATAAATGTTTCCCAGTCATCCCTTCAAGGTTTCCTCCAACTGGCACTCCCACCAGCAGTACATGAGATGGCAAACTCTACCTCATTCCATTTTGTTTTTATTGCTTGGCCAAAGGAAAATTTGGTACCTCTTTGCTGTTTCCTTTCTTTTTTTTTTTTTTTTTTTAAAGATTTTATTTATTTATTTGTCAGAGAGAGAAAGCACAAGCAAGCAGAGTGGCAGGCAGAGGCAGAGGGAGAAACAGGCTCCCTGCTGAGCCCAGGACCCTGGGATCATGACCTGAGCCGAAGGCAGCCGCTTAACCAACTGAGCCACCCAGGCATCCCTGCTGTTTCCTTTCATTGCTGTAATCACTAACGAAGGCGAAAGTCTCCCTGCCCCCAAACTCCCCACTCCCTTCCCCCTACACAAATTCAGCCCTTTTCTGATTCATATGTTCCAAACCTCAACAAATCCACCTGGAGTTTCTGGTGTGTTCACCACCCTGTTGTTTTCTGATTTATCAACATATTCCCAGGTACGTAGCACAGGATTTCGAGCATTTTCCAGAATACCAAGGAGATCACTTGTCACGCGTTAGGAAACCCCCGCAGACCACCCTCGTTTCAGCCATCTTACTGCAAATGTCTAAGGCACACGGTTCATGTTTTACAGCTTGGTTTTTAAACCCCCTTCCCTGAGGCAGAAACTCGGCTTTAACCCCTGTAATGGGGGAATCGAGCTGGTGGAGGGTCGCTGTTCATTGAACCCAAGCCCTTCCAGAAGAAGCAAGGGAACTTTCTGCGGGCCAGGCTTTGCTGCGGACAGCCCGAACCTCCGCCCGCCTCTTCCTGGGTCTTCCCCATTTGCCTGGCCTGTGACCTCCAAGGTGTCAGTTGAGATGGAAACAGAGATGTTTTTCTGCCAGGGCGACTGCCAGCGCGGGGCATGGAAAAGTTCTGTGTCAGTGACAAGGTGCAGCTTAGTGGTGAAGGGGACGCATTCAGGGCCCGTTCGTGCCTCGGTTTCCTCCGCTGTCAAATGCGCCCACCTCCCAGGGGTGCCATGCCCGTGAGGTCACTCCCTCCCCGGAGGCTCTCAGAACACAGCCTGGACTATCACAGTGCTATCGGAACCAGGAGAATGGAAAAGGAGAGGGGGACAGAGGGCGGAGGGCTTCAAAAGCTGGGTGAACCCCAGGGAGGGGAGAAGAACTGGTTTGAGGCAGAAGGGCGGCGTGCGGCGAAGCCGGGGCGCAGGGACACCCGAGCGGCCGCGAGTCTGATGTCCCAGCAGCCGGGCGGCGCCCACACGTGGAGACACAGCCGAGCGCGGCGGCCGGCCGGGCGGGGTCGGGGGGCTGGGGCCCGGGGGCTGGGGGCCAGGGGCGGGGAGTGGGGCCGAGGGTTGGCGGCTGGGGCCCGGGGCCTGGGTTGGGAGGGGGGCCGGGGCGGGGACCAGGAGTTGGGGGCTGGGAGCCGCGGCGGGGGCCCGGGGTGGCGGGGGGAGCGGCGCTGGGACTGGGGACGAGGCGGGGAGGCCCAGAGCGGGGAGCGGGACGGGGCCGAGGGGCGGGGGGGCCCCGACTGGGGGCAACGGGGCGGGAGCGAGGAGCGGGGCCAGGGCCGAGGCGCCGGGGCCGAGGGGCCGGGGCGGGGAGCCAGCCAGCGCTTTGTGCGACGCTGCTGAATGGGGCTGGTCTGTGTGCGCGCGGGCTTGCACGGATTAGTCGTGCTTTCCCATGAACTACAAAAGAACGCCCGAATCTGGGACATTTGTCATCAAGGGGCAGGCTGCTCAGGATGCAAGGTAACCGGAGCTTTTCCCGGACTGCTTCAGTCTTTTGGGACGTGGGGTCACTCTAATCCTTCCTGTTTATATTGTGAACGCGTATGCAGCGAGGCTTAAACCCCGCGACGGTAAATAAGAATCGCGATGCCGGCATTCCTAAACAGCTACGTCCTCTGGCTGCTTTCTGCATTTTGTCTGGAAGGGGCACTGTGGTTCCCTCCCATTTATTCAGTCCGGTCACAGACAGCAGCGCGGCTGAGGCGCGACCAACTCGATTCAGCTCTTGGATCGTTTCATGCTCTTGTTTACGCATTTATTTCTGTGTTATTTCTTTTCTTCGTGCCACCGCTCCGCCTTCCCATTACTGTGAGGGTTTCAGAAGATGGTAGTAGATAACTGTCCAAACGCATCTCATCTAACAGCTGATTCTCAGAAAATGACAACTGTACGATGATTTGTGGAAGCCAGGAGATAAATCTCAATGGTAGGACCCTCTACAAGTTACTCACGGTTCTCCCCCAAATGACACGTGTTTTTCTTTTATTCAAACGTGATCTATTTCAGTACCTGGAATCCTAAGTCTGCAGGTTCCGGCAATTAGGCATCCGTGTTTCCTAAAGTTTAAACCTTGCCACCCCATTCTTGGTCAGGAGGTGAGAAAAGGGTCTTGGTTATGGAGCCTGAAGTCAGGGCTTCCAGAAGAGGGGATCTGCTGCTGAAGCTGAGAGCCCACCCGAAAGGGGGAGCACAGAGAGTGTCAGCAGACACCCCTGAGTGCCCAAGGACCGAGCCCATCTTAACCTTTCCATCTGCAAAGATAGCGAGCCATTTTTCCTGATTCCTTCCTTTATTGATTCATTCCATAAAGATGTACAGGAATTACAAAATTCCAAACCTTGGGCTAAGACTAGGAAGAGTAATATGGTAGAAATCCTCCTTTATTTATAATATAACATTATATAATAATAGGATATATTTCTGTGTATATATTGCTTGGGAGAAGATTGGAAATTGAGAGGATTAGCAAGGCATCCAAGAGAAGGAAGTACTTCAGGAGAGTGTTAGCTGTGGTTCCCCAATTTGGCCATTCCTTAGAATGACTGAGGGAGGTGACCAAAAGTCATATTCCCTGGCTTCATCCCCCATCTACCAGGTTGGGATTAGTGAGGTGAGGCAGGGACCCTGAATTCAGCAGTTGGATAAGCTGACCTGTGGCAGGCAGTTGACCCCTTGGTCCCACTGAAAATAGAGGGACAGTGGGGTGGAGGGACACAGATTAGGGTAATGGAGCAGAGGTGACAAAGACCTGGGATGTGGTCAATGGTGAGTAGCTACCCCATTTGTTCCAAAAGCACATAGTTGGTATTTCTACAACTATGTAGGAAGACATTACCTCTAGAATTTATTTGTTCCTTTAGCTTGACATTTTCATTACACTAGTAGAAATCAGTGGGGGGAAAACACATATTATATAGGACTTGATTTAGGGCTCCTCTCTCTTCAACAACACGCACACACACACTCACTGCTGGAATGCATCTAGTTATTTTAATGAGAGAGACCTATTTTTCTGGGAATTCAGAACTGAGGGCAAGTCTCTTA
The DNA here is from genome assembly GCA_028534135.1 of Potos flavus. Classification (NCBI taxonomy): domain Eukaryota; kingdom Metazoa; phylum Chordata; class Mammalia; order Carnivora; family Procyonidae; genus Potos; species Potos flavus. The sequence continues at coordinate 9,624 of JAPYYM010003882.1, forward strand.
GGTAAAAACTAAATTCTCAAAAAAAAAAAAAAAAAAAAAAAGCTAGACTAGGGCGCCTGGGTGGCTCAGTCGGTTGGGCACTGCCTTTGGCTCAGGTCATGATCCCAGGGTCCTGGCTTGGAGCCTCACCTGGGGCTCCCTGCTCAATGGGGGGGTCTGCTTCTCCCTTTCCCTCTGCCCCTCCTTCCTGCTTCTCTTCTCTCTCTCTCAAATAAATAAATGAATCTTAAAAAAAAACTAGACTAACACATGAATGTTTATTTTTTAAGTAAAGGTCTTTATTTTGCAGATACATTATAAATACATGTAGCCATAAAGGCTTTTCGTATGATCATTGGTGACAGGAAAAGCCTTCGAGATGCTTGTGGGGAGAAGTTATTGTACAGGACTGAATTGTAAGCAACTGGCCCTTTCTATTTTATTTTGTTTTGTTTTGTTTTGTTTCATTTTATTTTATTTTTTTAAACTTAATTTTATTTTTTGAGAGAGAGAGGGAGTGTGCCAGTGGGGGGGTGGGGGGCAGAGGGAGAGAATCTCAAGCAGACTCTGAACTAAGGGTGGAGCCCAACCTGGGGCTTGATCTCAGGACCCATGAGATCACAACTCGAGTTGAAACCAAGAATCCGACACTCAACCAACTAAGCCATCCAGACATCCTGAATTTTCATAAATTAAAAATACCACCTTTTCATTGACCAGTAACTTTCAGCCTTAAAATTTCTAGAATTTTTCCCATGCGAGTGATACAGACAGTGATCTAATCATCCTATCATTTCCTGTGATGGATCGTCTCCTTTCGGGAAGCCAGGAGACATGCTTTTGTGTGTTCTTCCAAAGGGTGTTGGGGAAGCTTAGTGGCCATTTGCTATCTGTGATGAGCAAGCAGGGATATATCTGTGCTTTTTCTGTCTTTTATGCCAGAGTGTTTTGCTTTTGTTTTATTCTGCACATGGCTATTTCGACTGAGCGGTTGTCTCTTGAGCGTACATTAAATGCTCAGTGCTTTGTAAGGTCACAAGAAAATGAAGCATTAGACTAGGTTCCTGCCAGCAAGGAACT
>JAPYYM010003883.1:0-10681 GCA_028534135.1 Potos flavus
TTTCTTGAATTTACAGCAAAGATCTATTAGGTTAGAATGTTGCCAAATGGAGAAAACTCATGCATGACTTACATAATGCCCTTTCACACTACTTGAGCCTGGTAATTCAGTTATAAAATATCTTCTTTAAATATTCTGAACATTCAAAGGATGATGTAGAAACTTTTGATAGTGTTTACCTTAATGAAACCTAAGAGAGAGAGAGTGAGAGAGAGACTGAGAGAGAGAGGAGAAACAAACAATATTTTAGCAGTGAACATTCGTTCGATTGGTCCAGTCCATCCTGAAATTTATTTTAGTCTGTTAGTATGTTTATTTCCTGTTACTTTAACTCTCAATAATATCTAGTTCTTTGTAGTTTTAAATTCAGCTTCTATAAAACTTTGTACTTTTGAAATTATTCTTCGCCTTTTTCAGTATTTTAATGGGTCTTTCAGCATATTTTCTTAAGACACAAAGAAAGACTCAGAATAAATAAAATAAAAATAAAGAACATTTAGCACAATGCAAAATTATCTTTTTTCAAGTTTCATGTTATTTTAAGCACCAGGGATTTAGAAAATGAAATAAGGAAGCTCCAAGTCATAGCTGAAACCTTTCAATAGAATTCTTGGAATCTATATTCTTGAGTGTCCCATACCCTGACTTTAGTAAGAGAAGATAGAAACAGGAAGGGAACTAATTTTTATTTATAGATGCCAAACAGTGGAATAATCTTCTCTGTCCTCATCACATATATTTTCCAAATAGTAGCACAATTACAAGCATAAGTGCCAAAGCATTTAAGTATATTTGTAACATGTGTTCCAGACAAAAGCAAAATTTTCTCAAATATAATTAGATTTCAAAGATCCATCTTTAAAAACACAGTGTTTAAGGTACCTGGATGGCTCAGTCAGTTATGCATCTGACTCTGGATTTCCACTCAGATCATGATCTCAGGGTTGTGGATCATGCCAGGCTCTGTGTCTGGCATGGAACCTGCTTAAGATTCTCTCTCTTCCTTTCCTTCTGCTCCTTCCCCTGCTCACATACACACTCTCCCTCTCTCTCTAAATAAGTAAAATCTCAAAAAAAAAAAAAAAACAAAACAGTGCAAATGAAAATGGGCCAAATAATTGATTTCAAAAGAAACTCTTCTTATTAAAATTGTGGAAAGATAATAAATTTTATTCATATCTAAATACATTCAAATTTAGATTCCAACTATACATCTTTTCCCTTATCAGATTAATAAAGTGACCTTTTTTGATAAATTTATTTTGATTTTTTTAAAGATTATATTTACTTATTTAATAGAGAGAAGGCACAAGCAGGGGGAGCAGCAGGTAGAGGAGAGGGAGAAGCAGACTCCCAGCTGAGCAGGGAGCTAGATGCGGGGCTCAGTCCCAGGACCCTGATATCATGACCTAAGCCAAAGGCAGAGGCTTTAACCCACTGAGCCACCCAGGTGCCCCACTGATAAATGTATTCTAACACTCCTGAAAATGATGTGGGAAATATATGATCCCACACATTTTTTGTAGGAGTTTAAGGGAGTGCAATTTCTTGGGGAGTGATTTTCAGCACTAAGGATATTTCAATGGCACTTAGACACAGGTCTAGTGATTCCATTTGCTGCAAGTAATCTCACTCACAGGCACAAAGACAATCACAGCAGTCCTCTCCAAGTTGGAAAAGGGGAAGAAACAACTTCAAGACCATCAGAAAGGAAGCTAAATGAATCAGGGATGGTATTTTATGCAATCATCAATAAAAAGGAGGTGGATATATATGCAATGATTTCTAAAATATGTTGAAAAGTGATAGAGTTCAGGACTCTATGCCGAGGATGGTAATATATTCATTATCAACAGAATAATATATATCACACACACGCATGGACTCATATCAACCAAAGTACCAAAATTACATAATATTTGTGGACTCAGGTTGGAGAAATTGTTTTCTTGGAATCAAAGTTAAGAGGATGACCTGCATTTTAAAATATTCCCTTTGGTAGTTGAAAATATGTCATAATCATGCTGCATTAAAAATACAGCTTTTAGAAACCTTCTCTTAGTAGATGGTTTGTTAATCACATTGGCATATTACTGGTTCATAACAACTGTCTCCTGACATAGGCTGCTGAAACAGCAAGACTTCCAGGGCCAGAGTAAGATTTAAATGTCTGTGTAAGAGGGTGAGTCAGCTGTAGAGACAGTTCTGGACTCAAGGCTCTTTATCACATCATACCCGAAACACACTGCCATTCGCTATAGATTCCCTTACATTCTTGGGAGTTTGCCAAATATGCTCTTTGTCCAACTCTTCAGCAAACAGGAATGAAAATTGTCTGTTGTTTCTAACAGTTAAGTATAATAAAAAGACATCTATTTATCTATGTATTGATCAATCTATCAGTCTATCATCTATCTATCTGGTAGAGATATAGACAGATATTTGTTTAGTTCACATATGAAGAGACATAAGAGTGGCATACATTCGAATGAAGCAAGATAAGGAAGGGGATTTTTATCTGTTCACTGATGAATTTGACATCTAGAAAAAAGTATATATTTAATAAAGAATTTTCATAAAGTGAATGAAAGAATTAAGAGAATTTCCTATTGATGCAATCCAGTAGTGTTCGGTCCTATTCGATATGCCATTACCACTGAAAAGGGAAGCCTACTCCACCCAAAGTAAAATCAACATCTCCATGAAGCATTTCCTGGAACACTCAGATATTGTTTCTATTTGCTTATCTCTCCACCTGGAGCTGCTGTGCATTTCTCTAATTCTGTCTTCTCAGTTTCAGTTGTAAAGCTTTTCTAGAAAATTCCCTAAATTTTCTGTCCTTCCACAGATACCTTTTATGTGTTAGATGCAGACTGTAGCATTGATCAAATTAATTTTCTCAGAGTATTAAAAACAACTAAGTTAATCCCCAAAACAAATCTTACCAGTTTTGATAAGAGCTTTTGCAAAGGATAGGAGGTTCAGTCGGACTCTTTTCTTCTCAAGGTAATTTGGCCACACTTTATTCAAATGAGAATTTTTAAAAAATGTGTTTCTAAAATTCCGTCTGATCTCTTTGGATGTCACTGTGGCTCAGGTTCTCACACGCATGCCAGAAGACAAAGTTTGTCCTAGATCCATCCCACACTTTCTGAAACCCACCCTCACATGTAATTTTGACAGGCAAATGCTTCTCTTTTGCCTTTCCTGCAGTAGTATTTAAACATGAATGATGCATAATATAGGAGTCTGGGGAAGGTCATTCCCTAAAGTGTTCCTTCCCTTTTAATTAAGAAGCATTAGCTAGAGATGAGAAAGAACTTAATCTTCAACATGTATTATTAGATTATGGGAAAAGAGTGATCAGTTCTTTCAAGGGCCATTTTATTTAGGCCATAAATGACATATTTTGACTATAACCAAACCAAACCAAACCAAACCAAACCAAACCAAACCAAACAAAACAGTGATTATCTAGTTATCTAGTGGCCAGGACATAGTTCCTGATACCATTATCAAAGGAAATGAATCAGGGTTTCTTAAAGAAATGGCTGGTTCTAGGTCTGTGGCAAGGAATGTAGAGATGAACTGGAACATTCTGTAATTCTAGAAGGTAAAGAAGTGCTAATATACACACACACACACACACACACACACACACACACAAGTACACTCACACTGTGATGAGAATATGCCAAAGGGACACAAAAGCCAATGGAAAGAGTCTCCAGTGTTAAAACTTGGAAAAGATTTGAGCAAAAAAAAATAAATGACACTGAATTGAAATATTACTCATAGTATAAAAAATCCACAAGTTCACAATGATGTAAACAAATAAATAAGAAAGAGGGGTTAATAGATAAAGCTCCCATACAAAAAATAATTTATATTGATTTTATAGGTACTCTGCTCTCAAAGGTTATAGGATAACACTCAGTCTTTATTTGTGGGCTCTACACAAGTGAGTTCCTTCCAAAAGGCTCACTGTGGAATGGGACAGAGGGAGTAAATTCACAGAGGAGAAATATGGAAGACACTACCTCAACAAAGTGATCAAGGTCAAGATTAATGCTGATGAGTCACATTGAAAGTACATACCCCTTGGCAGGATGTGATGCAAATGGCACTTTGCCCCTGTGACCTTTCTCCCAATAACCCATAACTCCAGTCCAGTCTTGAGTAAAATATCAGACAAACCCTAAATGAAGGTTTTTATATAAAATGTTTGTCTAGTTCTGCTCAAAACTGTCAATTTCATCAAAAACAAGAAAAGTTCAGAGGCGCCTGCTTTGTTCAGTTGATGAAGCCTCCAACTCTTGTTTCAGGCTCAGGTCATGATCTCAGGGTCCTGGGGTTGAGCACTTCATGGGGCTCCAAACTCAGCAGGGAATCTGCTTCTTTGCCTCTCTCTCCCTCTGCTCTCCTCCTGCTTGAGCTCTCTCTCTCTCAGATAAAGAAATTAAAACAACAACAACAACAAAAAAAAAACAAGAAAAGTTAACAGTACACTTATTGTGATGGGCACGGAGTAAACTATAGATTTAAAAAAAATTTTTTTTAGAGTTCTTTCTTTCTTTATTTGTCAGAGAGAGACAGAGGGAGAGAAAGAGCACAAGCAGGGGGAGCATGGGCATAGGGAGAAGCAAGCTCCCTCCCCGCTAACCAAAGAGCTCATTACGAGGCTCATTCCAGGACCCTGGTATCATGACCTGAGATAAAGATGCACGCTTAACCTACTGAGTCACCCAGGCATCCTTAGAATTGTTGAATCATTTTTTTACCCATCTGAAACTAATCTAATGCTATATGTTAATCATATTTGAAATAAATACATAAAAGAACATTCAGAGAAACTGTCACTATCTGGAGCTACTGAAGAAGACATGACAACTGAATGTAATGTAGTATTTGGATGAGATTCTAGAGAAGAAAAACAGCATTAGTTAAAATCAAAGTAATCTGAAAAAAGTGTGGATATTAGTTTAAAATAATGTGTTCACATAAAGTGAATTAGTTGTGACAATTGTACCATACTATGTAAGATGGTAACAGGGGAAACTGAGTGCAGAACATATGGGAACTCTGTATCATTTCCACAATTTCCCTGTAAATATAAACCTGTTATAAAATATAAAGTTTATTAAAAATAACAGCTTATTTCATTTAATATGTCATCAAAGTTTATCTGTCTTGTAGCATGAGTCAGAAATTCCTTCTTTTTCCATCCTGAAGAATATTCCATTGTATGTGTAGCACAAAATCTGCACAGTCTATGTCCCATTTTGAGTCTAAAGACCAGAAACTGTTATAAATCAGTAAGAGCCAATGTCTCAGTTCAGGTCCACAGGCACGAGGCTAGTGTAGAATCAGGGAAGAGTTAATGTGTCAGTGTGCAAGTCCTCAAAGAGAGCTAAGGGTTCAGTTTGAAGGCTCTCAGGTAGGAAAATTCCCTCTTACTCAGGGGAAGTTAGCCTTTTGTAATTTTCAGGCCTTCCTTTGGTTTAATGAAGACCCCACATTAGTGAGAGAAAACTACTTTATTCAGTCTACCAATTCAAAAAATAATATCATCCAGAAAAATCTCATAGTCACAACTCGAAACAATAGTCAAACGAATATCTGAGCACCCTGTGATCTAGGCAAGTTAACACATAAAATTAGTCAGTACAAGTTCATTGCTTAACCACCTAGAACCTATACACATATCTCATTAAACCATACTTAATCTCCAAGTACAGAAAACATGGGGAGCCTGGGTGGCTCAGTTGGTTAAGTGTCGGCTCAGGTCATGATCCCAGGGTCCTGGGATTTAGCCCCATGTTGGGCTCTCTGCTCAGAGCGGGGCCTACTTCTCCCTCTTCCTCTGCCTGTCTCTCTGCCTACTTGTGCTCTCTGTCCCTCTGTCAATATAAATAAATGTCTGAGTGTTTCATATATTTCATACTGAAAGTTTCTTATCCAAGAAGAGGTCAGTTTGAAGATGCAATTATATCTCATAAGCTCTAAACATCATTAAGATAATCTAAATCTATAAGGTAAGTTTTTCAGTAGCTTGAAGCATCTTAAAGATTGGTCCTTTCTATATGTAGTAATCATTATGTTTCAACACTTGTCAAATGTAGTAATATTTTATCCTCACACCAATTCTTCAAAAGATAGTTGGTAAGTGTCATTAACCTAATTTGGGAAATGAAAAATTTGAGGCTCATAATGATTACACAATCTGCAGGACCCAGCTCTTTGACACCATCCACTTTCTTTTGCCATGAGAAACCATTAACATTAAAGACTAATCATGAGCATGAAAATCAAATGTAAATACACTCCACACACCGAAAAGACATAAATATCAGTAATGAGTGACATAAATCGTCAGTCATTTAATCCAAGCATGACCAGGGACAGTCCTTCCTGGTTAACTGCCATGGATAATGTGAGTCTCTGTGGCTTCTTGGAAATTAAAATTGGAGAGATGACTCTTCCTTAACTTATTGTATGGTTTAACTTTTTTTCCTTGTATTTCACTCAAAATACCAATTCTTCCTATCACCCAAGTGCATACACAGTAACAAAAACAAGTAAATTTCTTTGTGTGCCCACAATAATGTGGTGGGTATGTTCATATATGTTCCCTCAATCAATTCTCATAACACCTGGGATATAGATATGATAATTCTCACTTTATAAAAGAAGAAACAAGGATGTAAGTTGCCAAGAATATACCCTGGAAAAAGAAAGTTGCAAGTGCAAAAGGCAAGATTCTAATCTAGTCTCTCTGGTTTTTTTTTTTTTTTCTTTTTTTTTCCCCCAAATACTTTTATTTTATTTTTTCAGTGATACAAGATTCATTGTTTATATCTCTGGTTTTCAAGTCAATACAGGACACTTAACCACTGTGGTAGTCATTTTCAACATTGTGTAGAAAAATCTGGGGGCCCATTCTTGTAAGGGGACTGGGAAGGGAGGAAATGGGGCTTCATAAGAGGCCAAGGTAAAAATGTTCTTCAATGAAAAGACCACCACATTTTTATTAATATTTAGGGATTCCAATGTGTGTGTGTGTGTGTCTGTTGATGAAATTGCTTCATGTACATTTGCCTCTGAAAGAGAATTAAAGTCATTATAACTATTATGTCACGTCAAAAGGAGATTACTAGTTCAGCATTGTTTATTATAACATAACAATGTAAAGAAAGGATTAAAAAATTGGTGGAAAAAAGTTAACAAGTATAATTTGGCTCTACCCTTTATTATCTTCTTGATCTTCAACAGGATCCTTAATTTCTCTATGTTTGCATCTCTTACAGTGTAAAAGAAGTATAAAATGATAGTGGTAATTATCTCAGGTTTGTAGCGAGGATTAAACAACAAAATTTTTGCAAAAACAGAGCACAAACAAGTGTCTACTAAGTTTTAGTTGCTATTATCATTATTATTACTATTGACATCAGTCTCTGCAATTGTTTCTTCATTTGCAAAATGGATGAAATAATACTAACCACACAGGTTACTGCCATGCCATGGCCACAGCAATCAATCATTAAAAAGTATATTTATCAATATAATATCAAAATAATATCAATATGATGTTATTATATTTGACAACAGGTATTATCAATTCTTTTATACTAGCTCCTGGAGACTTTTATTATATTTACATAAGAAACATCCTGCTACCCTTTTTGTCAACTATTATAAATAGTGAGATACTGGGCTTTCTGTCACTGGCTTGCATCCCTTTACTGAAGGTTAGCTGACTTGATCCAAGACACACAAAGATCTTTACCAAAGATATATCCCAAAGTCACCCTAACTCCAACTCCTTTTCATCCTTCCACTCATATTCTCAAATACCTTCCATGGGTCTCCACATCTTAAGAATAAAGGAAAAATTCCAGCTTTACATTCATACCCTTGACATCCATTTCCTACCACTATTTTCAAACTTAACTGATATTACCACAACTTCAATATAGGCTCTCAGTCATCTCTGACAATGAAGTGTGCAAAAAAGGTCTAGGTTAAGTAAACAGAAGTCTAACTTAATCATAAAAGCAGATATTAATGGCATCACAATCAGTTCCCAGACTGGAACCAGTTTATAAACTCATAATTCCTTGAATAAAGGGGAGATTTTGTCCTGCTGGGGAAGGACCCTGGGACATTGCTAAAAATGTCTTATAATAATCTTTCCTTCAGCCTTCTCCAAAAGCGTCCTATGACCTTTTATTAGTCAAATTGTGCATTGGAGAAAAGAAAATAAGCAGACCTTTCAGGAACCCCTGGACACTGTCTTTGACCTGAAATTGATTGCAGAAAACCCAAAACAACAGTGTGATTTGCCAGGCAGAGCAGCTTATAGAGGACAGGGTGTCACTGGAGTTTTAGCTCAGGGCTACTTTGCATTGGGGCCAATGGGTCACTGACCTCATCCTATGGTCACTTCTCCAGTTCCAGAATACATAATCTGAATAAACAAACTTTGCAATTGGCAGAATCCTCACATTGGTTCCCTGGCATGTGGGCTGAGGGCTATTATGGTGAAAAGTCAAGTGGAAACCTCTAGAACTTCCTCTACTTAGGTAAAAAAGTAAACCAAAAGTGATTAGCACATCCCTGGTGGAATCACAGAGATTAGTGCCACCATTAAGGACCTGAAAGATACAGAGATGGTGATTCCTACAACATACACATTTACCTCACTTATTTGGCCTGTGCAGGAATTAGATGGATCTTGAAGAATAAGAGTGGATACTGACAGGTTTAACCAGGTGGAGAATTCACTAAATTATACCTGCTGTACCAGATGTGGTTTCGTTACTTGAACAAATTAACAAATTCTCAGATATCTGGTATTCAGCAAGTGATTTCACAATTACTTCTTATCTCCCTGTCAGTAAGGACCATTAGAAACAGTTTGATTTCAGCTTACAAGGCCAGCATTATGCCTTCTGTGTCCTACCTCAGGGTGTGTCAATGCTACAGTACTATGTCATAATTTAGTTCATGGGGACCTTGACTGTCATTTGTTCTACAAGATATCCACACTGGTCCCTCATACCGATGACATCATGTTGAGTGGGTCTAGTGATCAAGACTTAACTACTCTAGATTTATCGGTAAGACATTTCTGTGTCAGAGAATGCAAACTAAATACAATTAAAATTCAGGGGACTTAAATTCAGTGAATTTTCCAGTGGCCCAGAGTATAGAGGATATCAAGATATCACTTTTGAAGGAAAAATACAATAGGATAAAAACAGAGGCAGACAAACCATAAGACACACCTAACTATAGTGAACAGAGTTGCTGAAAGGGAGGTAGGTAGGGTGATAGAGTAATTGGATAATGGACATTAAGGAGGACACCTGATGTAATGAGAACTGGGTGTTACATGCAACTGATGAATCACTAAATTCTACCCCCAAATTATTAATACACTATACGTGAATTAACTTGAACTTAAATAAAACAAAACAAAATATTACCCTTTTAAGGTGAAGTGATAAATATATTTCTATCTTGGTCCATCTATCCTCTCCAACACCAAAAGGATGCACAATACCCAGTAGGCTCCTTTGGATTGGGGAAGCAATGTGTTCTTCACTTGGGTGTTTTACTCTGGCCTATTTATCAACTCGAAAAGTTGCCAGTTTGTGTGGAGCTCAGAAAAAACAAAAGGTTCTGCTACAGGTCCAGGCTGTGGCCTAAGCTTCTAATCCATATGGGTGTTAGGATTCAGCACGTCCTATGGTGTTTCATGTACCAGTGGAAGAAAGGGATGCTGTTGGAATTCCATATGTGGAATTCTCCATATATGAATTGCAGTGCAGGCCCTTAGGATTTTGGAGCAAAGTCCTGCCGTTCTTTACAGATAATTACTCTCTTTTTGAGAAATTGCTCTTGGCCTGCAATCGGACTTTAGTAGGGACTAAAAACTTAACATGGGCCATTAAGTTTCTGTGAAACAAGAATTGCTCATCATGAACTTGGTGTTTTCTGATTCATAGAGCCATAAAGTTAGGTGTGCAAAGCAGCACTCTTTTATCAAACAGAATAGTGTCCTAATATATACAGTTTTCCCTTCCATGTTTTCAGTTACCTGAATTTCAGAAGCTGATGATCCTCCTTCTGACATGTTGCAGAAGATAAATAGTAGCCTAATGCTACAACACAATGCTTGTGTCATTCACCTCACTTTATCTCATCACAATGACATTTTATCACCTCACATCATCACAGGAAAAAGGGCATATGCAGTACAATAAGGTATTTTGAGAGAGAGAGAGAGAGAGAGAGAGAGAGAGAGAGAGAGAGAGAGAAAGATAATATATTCAGATAACTTTTGTTACAGTTTATTGTAATTTTTCTATTTTATTATTATTATTGTTGTTAACCTCTTACTGTGCCTAATTTATAATATAACTTTATCACAGGTATGCACATATAGAAAAAACATACTATAATGGTGTTCAGTACTATCCATAGTTTCAGGCATCCACTATGGGTCATGAAACACATTGCTCTCCCCACATAAGTAGGAACCTCTGTACAGAGGATCTGGCCCAAGAAGGAACTGAACAAATAGTTACATGAAGATGTACCCAAATGCTCATGGTCCTCACTTTTGCTACTATGCCTTCTTTCCCCTAACCTGAACCCAAGGCCTTATGGGGGGGGG
>JAPYYM010003884.1:0-10678 GCA_028534135.1 Potos flavus
GTGGCTCAGTTGGTTAAGCGGCTGCCTTCGGCTCAGGTCATGATCCCAGGGTCCTGGGATCGAGTCCCACATCGGGCTCCTTGCTCGGCAGGGAGCCTGCTTCTCCCTCTGCCTCTGCCTGCCACTCTACCTGCTTGTGTTCTCTCTCTCTCTCTCTGACAAATAAATAAATAAAATCTTTTAAATAAATAAATAAAGGGGAATCCTGGATTGGATCCTGGGGACCAGAAAGATATGTGGAAAAGCTGATGAAATTCAAATAAGGTCTGTGGATTGGTTTACTGTATTGTGTTGTGAATCTCCTGCTCTCTATCTTTGTACGGTGGTTGATAAGACATTATTATCAGGAGAAGCTTGACAAAGGGTATATGGGAACTCTCCACTATTTTGGCAACCTGCCCATAAGTCTAAAATGATTTCAAAATTTAAATATTTTTTAAATGTCTCCTTTATTACTGATAAAGTTCTTATTAGAAAATATAGGTTATTCTGCCTGAATCAGAGGAATGAGCCAACTTCAATTCTGAACTAGATCTGCCCAATCATAATCACAGGCAATGATGCACCAACTCCAGCCCCAGCACAGGGTAAACCAGCAGGCCCTAAGCTGACCTATGGCTGAAAGCTGATGAGAAAGCACACTCTATACATGAAAAAACTTCAAATTTAAGATTTTAAGATCACCTAAGAGAAAGGAAAGAGGAAAAGACTGTTTGCCTACTTCTCCCATACCGTACAATTAAGTCACTCTTGTCACCTCATGAGAAGCAAAGGAGGGAGAAGGAAGAACCGAGGAATATTATTCTAATGCAGTAATCTCAGACTTTTGGGTCTCAAGATCCCTTCACACTATTAAAAATTATTGAAGACCTGGAAGAACTTTTGTTCATGTTGGTTTTATATGTATAAATATCGATACAGAGCTATTTACCATAAACTTGGTACTTATTAATTTATTTAAATAATAATAGTAAACGGGCACATAGTAACAAAAATAACATATTTTATGAAAGATAATTATGTATCCCAAAACAAAAAAATATAGTGAGGAGAGTGGCTTTGTTGCACATTTTTACAAATCTCTGTAATGTCTGGGCTTCACAGAAGTCAGCTAGATTCTCTTATCTGCTTCTGCATTCAATCTGTTGTGATATCATATATCACGTTGCCTCTGGAAAAATTTTTCTGTATGTTCATAGAAGAATGTGAATGAAAAGGGCAAATAATATCTTAGTATTATCATAAAATTCTTTTGACCTTTCAGACCTCCCCCAACACACTCTGAGAACCACCATTTTAATAAATGGCCCTTTACATGCTATAATGGCAAAGCACACGTTCCCCCAAAGGAGACGGTGAAACCTATGAAGGCTGGAGGAAGGGAGAGTCTGAACCAAAGCAGTGCTGGTTGAAAGTCTGCCTAGGAAGCACTTAAGTCCTTACTCCTAGGTCCCCTTTCTTATCTCCGGTGACTCTCTTTTATGCTGAAAATGTACTGAGAGGCAAAGCCCAGACAAGCTCCAGACTCAAGGTGTCAGCCAGAGCTGAGAAACACCCCACTAAAACAGGAAAACTGGGTGAAATCATGCATAAGATGCAATGAGATCCCAATTGCCTTGGCCCCATTTGGCTTTTAAAATCCTGGCAGCCTAGTTTGTTATCCACCCCCCAACACGCACATCCAAAGCAAAAGACTGGGTAATTTTTCTCTGAGGAAATCGAACAACCCAAGAAAAAAAGACCTATAAATCCTAATAGTTGGGATATCCATCAATGAAACAACACCAACCAATTACCCTAAATTAAAGCCCACATTTTGACAAGGCCTGCCCCTGCACACTGTTCCAATCTACTTTTGATGCATCACTCTTCAGTGTTAAGAGACAGTCCAGGATTACTAAGCCAAACATTTTCAGAAACCATCCAATGGGGAAAAAAATAGACCAAATGATAAAGGTAGAATTAAAGTGCAAAAAAATTGAAAAAAAGAAAAAGAAAAAAGAAAGAAACCTTCATCAAACAACAAAAGACTCCTTGAAAGTTAAAAATACCAAAGCAGAAATTTAAAAATCAATAAAAGTTTTGGAAGATACAGTTGAGGAAATCCTCCAAAAAGTAGATCAAAGAAAATTTGATAGAAAAATAGAAAAAATAATACTAAGAAAACCAGAGAAGCAATACACATTAAACAGGCAATAAATTTGACCCCCAAAGAAGATAACTGAGAAAATCATCAAATAAATAAAAATAAAAACTTCGCAGAATTAAGGAGCTCAAGTGCCTAAAATGAAAGAGTCCGTCACATAGCCAGGAAAAAGTCTGCCTCTGAAACAATTAAATCCCTATTCCTAGGTCCCCTCTCTTAGCTGGCACAAGCAGGTGATATCTCTTTCTATGCTGGCGATTTACCAAGAGGCGAAGCCCAGACAAACTCCAGAAGGAAGCTTGGTATATGAAGAAGAAAAACACACACACACCTAGATATGAAGCTCCAGAATACAAAGGATAAAGAGAAGAGCCTCAAAGCTGTTAGAACACAAGAACAAGGAACACATGACAATGGAGATTGAGAATGGCTTGATCTGACAATAATAACTTGGAAAACTACATGACAATGATAACGGAACAAGGCCTTCAGAATTCTGAAGAACAATAATATCAACCTAGAATTCTAAACCCAAACCTTCGTTCAGGGATGAGGATAGATTAAAGATACGTTCACAAATGCAAAGGCTGAAAAAGATTACTTCCCAGCCAACCTTTTTCAAGATGCTACTAGAAAACGTAATGCAGGGCACCTGGGTGGTTCAGTCGGTTAAGGTCTGACTTGGGCTCAGGTCAAGATGTCAGGGTCCTGGGCTCAAGCCCCGTGTCAGGCTCCCAGGACTGCTGCTCCCTCTACCACTACCCCTCTCCCTCCTCCTGCTCAATCTCTCTCTCTCTCTCAAATAAATAAATAAGATCTTTAAAAAAAAGAAAGAAAGAAAAGAAAATGTAATGCACCAAAAGGAATTAGTCAACTAAAGAGAAAAAACAAGGACTCCAGGATAAAAGATTTGTAGCCCATCTTTAAAGTGGACCCAGATGAGCCCCTCCTCCTGGGACTCACACCCTTGTACAGTTCCCTCACATGTTGGACAAGGATTAGTCTGTGTGACCAACAGAAAATGGCAAAAGTAACAATCTGTCACTTCTGAGATTAGGTTATAAGGGGCGCTGAGGTTTCCATCTTGGTTGCTCTCTTGCACTCTTTCTCAAGTCACTCACTTTGGGGGAAGCCAGCTGCCATGAGATGAGAAGCCCATAAAGAGGTCCGTTTGGTGAGAGATTGGATCTTCCTGCCAAGAGCCACAAGAGTAAGTTAAGAAGCAGATTCTCCCACCCCAGTCAAGCTTCAGATAATTGCAGACTCTTGAGAAACCCTGAACCAGAACTTTCCAGCTAAGCTGTTCCCGGATTCTTGACCCACAGAAACTGTGAGAAAATAAATGCTTATTGTTTTAAGCTGCTAAATTTGGGGATGATTTGTTACACAGCAATAGACAATTAACCCAACCCAGAGGAGAAGTGAAAGAAATTCCCAAGATAAGAAAGCCTCAGGGCAATAGCCCTGTAGCAATCTTAGCATCCAGTCCAGGTATGAGCAGGAAGCCAGAGGGCTCTAAGGAAGGATGTCTCCCTGCCTAAAAAAATCAGAACTGATATAATTGTCTTAAATAGCTTACATAAGACCAGCTTATATAGTTTTTTTGATAGAGAGACATGCATTCATTTACTTCAGTATGAATATACATTTAGTTACAATGAATATACATTTAGTTACATTCACAAACACTTCGTTTCAGACTGAAAGTGTTAACAGGTACAAAAAAAAGCTGAGCAGAAGAAAAATTGGAATAATTATTAACTCTAGGGGAGAAAACGATTGTTAAAGAAAGGAAATGTAACTAAAGTACATAGGTAGCCCAGCTGTGAAAGATATTTATAAAGTCATAGTAATGTAGACACCAAATACTGATTTACACCAAAATTATGATAATTCCACTGAGAGTACAAAAAAAATGAAAGTGTGTGTAGCAGTGAGTGGGTAGTGGTAGGGTGTGCCATTTAAGAAAGCTGAAACTTAGCTTCTACAGTAGGAAGTCAATAGATGATGTGTAAAATGTAAAGATCCAAAATATTGCAGTATAAGTATGTTACGGAGAATTTCGAAGGTTAATAAGAACTAAAAGCACTGGAAATGGTTGACTCAGAAGCAGAAATTAAGGGTGGAGGGAATGGGGCCATATAGTGCTCTTCCGCTGTAAGCCTGATCATTCTTTTTGTCTTAAAAACAAACAAAACACTTTGATTAAAATAAAATTCTAACTTAGCAATATTTACTCACCATAGGATAAAATCAAGATACAATGTCTATAATTAATAAATCACAAAACAGAAAATTTCTTCAGCTATTTGTCAGTAGCCACGAGAAGATACCAAAAAGAGAAGTAATCAAACGTGCTTTCCTCTGGGAGGCAGGACTGGGAATGGCAGTCCAATATTTATTACTGCGTTACAAACTACGCCAAAACTTAATAGCTTAAAACCAAAAGAATCGCGGGCCGCCTGGGTGGCTTAGTCGTTAAGTGCCTGCCTTCGGCTCAGGTCATGGTCCCAGGGTCCTGGGATCAAGTTCAAATCAGGCGCCTTGCTCAGTGGGGAGTCTGCTTCTCCCTCTCCCTGTGCTGCTCCCCCTGCTTGTGCACTCTCTCTCTCTGACAAATAAATAAATAAAATCTTTAAAAAAAAAACTTTTAATAAACTAAAGACTCAGGACCTGAAACAAAAACAATTCAGGGCCTGGTAGACAGGTTTGTCTCTGCCCCCGGGCAGCCAGGTGGAATGGCTCAGCTGGGGCATAAGTGCCGCTCACCCGGGCTCCAGCGACCAGAGACGGCTTTTAGATTCTGACTCCTGGGTTCCGCCCTACGCCCACACTAAATCCCTAATGCAACTTTATTCATTCATGGTGTTTTGCAAACACGCTGTCAGCCTCTAGGACTATAAGAAATCATCCAGATCAGAGAGAGAGAGAGGGCCACGGAACAGGTGGGGAGCCCTGCCCCAAGGCTCCACTCTCCCCTGAGCCCAAGTCGAGAAAGCGGCAGGAGATTTGAAAAGCGTTAGTGAGGCGCTGCTTTCCCTGCCCTGGGGTAGCCCTCAGCCTTCGGGTTTCCTCTTTGAGCCAAGCAGAGATGGGCCATTTATACATTTCAGGATGAGACCGTAAGTGAGGCGGCCTTTTCCTGCGTTTCTCCTGCATGTTTTGGAAGAAAAAGAACTGCGGCAGGCCCTGGCCTTTTACCTCATTGGCAGGAGGCCCAAATCACACGTCTGAACGAGCTGGGTGACAGGGACGCTGTCTGTCACACAGAGCCCTGCCAGGAGATGATCAGCTCTGAATGAAAGAATGAAGAAAGGAAGACCTCTTTGAAACTGTCTCAAGACTGAAGCTTGACTCCTTTGAGTCTGAAGTCAAGTGACTCAATCAGGTTGGGTGACTTTTAAGGTTGGACATGGGTGACATTTTTAAGGGTTGCGTCTGAGAACACCCCATTGCTTTGACACTGGGTTGGGAAGAAGAAAACAATACAGCCCCATATATCATAGGTCTTTCTTTTTGAGAAAAGAGCCTATCTTGAAACAATTTTACCTCATGCAAGTTAAGGTGATTTTGAAAACTGGTTTCCTTTTTTTTTTTTTTTCCTTTTTGCTTTGCCTTTTGGTTTTGTCTGACATTCTACTATAGTAATAATATAAAATGTAAACTGGGCGGGAGCTCTTCTATTCCCTATTCTATTCTATTCTATTCACGATCAGCAATGACAACTGGGAAGTAATACAGCAAGGCTAATAGCAATCAACAGGTAATACAAAGACCTTAGTTTCATGCTCATGAAAGCCTTTTTTCTAGGCTTACTATCATTCTCTCCGTTGAAGATGTTCACATATAATGAAATGACAAAAAAAAAAAAGCTGAAAAAAGACACTTTGTTTAAGTCTCCTATTCAGTTTACCTTCCTTTATTCAAGTCTTGTGAGTTGTCTACTCTTTTATTTATGTATTTAAAAACTCAAAGGAAATTGCTAACCTGAAATTTCCAAACATACCAGAGGGTGCACAGTATGTACATCAATTAATCAAGAGTTACCGTTCAATTACAGAAGACTGAAAGAAGTCTCCAGCAAGAAACAAACATGGTTTCACCTCCGGAGTTCTGCATCATTTGGCTAATCAGAAAATATTTATTAGTGAGGTATCTTTCAGATACTCTTCTAGATTCTGGGGGACATAGCAGTGTTCTGGATGTCTATCGCTGCAAAATGAGATATCCCAAAACATAGTGGCTTAAAAAGTAGCAATTGTTTTATTATTAAGCCGCGTAGTTCAAAAGGTTAACTAGGGTAACCTAGGCAGTTGTCTCTTGGGGTCTCTGATACAGTTTGAATCAGATGGTGACTCAAGCCTAGAGTCATCACAAAGGCTTCCCTCAATGACATGGCTGGCAATTAATGCTGGACCTCAGCTGGGGATGTCACTATATCATTTAAACACAGCTTATTCTTGCAGTCTGGCTTTCCTCACAGCGTGGCAGCAGCCTTCCAAGCCTGAGAATCCCAGAGGACCGGGAGGAAGCCACATTGCCTCTTAAGAGTTAGCCTGGGAAATCACATAGCATCACTTCTGCCAATAGTCACAGGCCTGCCAAGATTCAAGGAGAAGAAGCACAGACCCACACATCTCTCGATGGAGGAGTGTCAATGTCACATACTAAGAAGAGAAGAACTCTCGTGGCCATCTTGCAAATTCATCTATGCCATGAAAAGTAAACAAAAAAATAAAGTCTCTGCCCTTGTACATATGTTTAGAGATAAAGGGAGCCTAGGAATAAAAAAATCAAGAGATAAATACAGGAAATATCAGGTGATAATAATTCTATGAAGAAGAATAAGGAAAAGGAAGGGGTATTGAGAGTATCATTTATTTCACAGAGAGTGTTCACAAAGTCTTCTCTCCTAAGAGGGCATTTGCGCAGCGAATCTAGAGCAAATGAGCCGTGCAGATAGTAAAAGCAAGAACATGCCAGGTGGAAGAAATAGCAAGGACAAAAATCACAAGGGGAGAGAGTGCTTCATGTGGTCAGGGAATGTTCCACCAGTGTGGTTGGAACAGCAACAACAACTCATGAAGAGGGCAAAGAGGTTGCTGGAGACCAATCTCACAAAGCCTTTGGCCAGAGTGAGGACCACTGTGTTTGCACTGAGTGAAACAGGAAGCCATGGAGAGTTTTTAGGGGAAATGACAAAACTGACTTGCATTTCATAGGAAAACTCCAGCCACTGTGTTAAAAGTAGAAGCATAGCAGCCAGATCAAGGGTGGAAGAAGGAGACCAGTCGAGACCTGCAATCACCCAAGTGCGAGATGATGGTTCCTTCAACAAGGTATTAGCAGTGGACACGGTGCAAAGTGATCAGGTTTTGATGCTAACAATATTTAAACTCCATTTTTTTGCATTCAGATAATAAGCCATTGTTTATTTGTTTAGAGTCATTATTTTTTGTTTATTGATCTAAATATTAAAACCTGGGCTTAAATAATAAATGTTGAAAGATAAAAATGCATCACTTGTCGTTGGGCTGCATATCACAAGCAAATTTTCTTTGGCATTATGGGTTATCACAAACACTTTGGAAAACTTTCCCTTCTACAACTTTAATATATTTCCCTCCTTTGACATAGTCTAGTCCCCGTATTCAAAGTGAAATGCAAACTTAAGGTAATCATCACTGAGGCCAAAAACCATTTGACTGAAATATCTAGGCAACTGAAGAAAAAGTGTTTCAAGGGTCCATATGATCTAGGTAATTACCTCAAATTTCCACTTCCCTTTACATATGCAGATAACAGTAGCAGCTGGGGTGAAATTCATGGGTAAGAAGAATGTCACCCCTGTGAGGTAAATGGCTTTTTGTAGGACAAGAGAGTAAATCTCTCTTCAGGGTACTAGGTGCCCTAAAGGAGGTCATTCCCTCCCACACATCAGATCACTTTATTCCCAGGGAGTTTTCGGTTCATGCCGGCTCATTGGCCACACAGTCAGGATGGTTAGGCAGCCCTTAATAGATTATGGGTTATTTCCTTATTATGTTTGCTAAATGGTGGTGCATCTAATCATTTTTCTCATGTAGGGAAATTTCATGAGGTCTCTCTGGCCTACCCAAATCCCTAAAGAGGATTCCCCGTTTATTCCCCACTGCCGTAACTATAAGTTAGTTGAACCAATTAAAGAGTACATAATAAGCCAATTAGTTGTTCCTCACTTTTCTTAATGAGTGTATAATGTGTGCCTGCTCAAATTACAGCTCATTTGATAAGATTCTTTGCTATGTTGCTACTACTGCAATTTGGCATTATTTCATTTCTTTCAGTATCCACGGCATCAATCCAGTAGCTGAGATTCTCCTTTGAGATTCCACAGGAATTGAACTTGGTTTTTTGTTTTGGTTTGGTTTTTTTTACAAGATAATCATTCACCCTTCAAATCCAGCATCATGACCAGCAATCCGAATTGTGGCAACACAGCCCTTCAGCAAAGGGGCCTCAGTTAGCTGAAACAAACCAGGTCCTGAAGATGAGGCACTTTCCTGGGGACTCAGCCGACCCTTCAGATATAAGGGATTATTATTTCCAAACTTACATTATTATCTTGCTGCCACCAGAGGTTAATCACCACGTTCTGTTAGGTTCTCTTTGCCATGATTCATCCATCAAGATCAAGCAGGAAAGACCTATCCAAGGCCAATATCCTAACCATAGATGATGAGGAAAGAAGCTCTTAGATTATTGTAAAGCAGCCAGCTCTAGTATCCAAAGAGAAAACAACAAGCTTTAGGGAAAAAAAAAAAAAGAAGAAAGGAAGGAAGAAAGAAAGAAAATTTTGTAACTTTGTCAACATTTATTTTCACCCAACAACTCATTAAATCACTATAAAAGTCAACGCATATGGTTGGATATGACAGTTTAAATTCCAGAAAGAGTTATAAGTCAAGTTAAACTCATAATACATAATGCAGCCTGGGTGTCTCATCCATGAATTATAACATTTTTATTACATCCCAACCGCAAATTATCAACTTGTTCTATGTCCTGCCAATCTCTTGATTAAATGAGGGCCTGTTAGGCATTATGAAAATATATTATGGTAAAGGATGACTCTATCATTTGTCTCGGTTATTTCAATATCCTTATTTAAAGCTTTATCACCAGAACAGCTGGCCCAAACTGAATTGTTGATTTAGTAAAGTGATAGCAGCAGGGACGAAATAGAAAAAAAAAATTTTTTTTTGGCCGAAAAGGCCCATGTTCCATCGTCATTATCTTGCTGTGTCTCCTCATATCTTTCTCTAATATTTGTGTGCCTTTGATACTTTAGTGTCCATTTTGATCACTTTAGTTCCTTCTCTTCAAAGTTATTCTTGCTTTACAGGCCTCATTCTCATGGGCCCAACTGAAGGGTATTTTATTCTATGTCTTACGCTGATAATGGGGCAATAACTTGTACCCATCAAGTTTCCCCATAAAATGGTTTAATGTCTTGAAGCAGTGCCAATATGTCAGCTGAGGGAGTGAATCAAGTAGATATCATTTCACATTTATCAGAGACCCATAGTGTATTAGGTTCTTGTAAGGAACTTGCTTAAAAAGTATCCTCTTTTAGAAGTTTAGATTTTTTGTTAGTTTAGATTCTAAAACTAAAGGACACATAAATATTCCAAAATATAAATAAGTACCTATATATTGATCAATTTTAATAATGTTCCTTTTATTTGTATTTGTTTTTATCAAAAAACAATGTTGCAAAGAAACATATATTCATTATAGAAAGTTTTGAAAATAAAAAGTTCTAGAAAGAAAGAAAGAAAGAAAGAAAGAAAGAAAGAAAGAAAGAAAGAATCACCCACAATCCCCAAGCCCGAAGAATGGAGTAGCAACATTTCAGTTTTCACAATTCATTCTGATTTATGTTCTCCATTCATAGTAAAAGAGAAAAAAATTCATGCATTTCTAACAGGACTTTTTTCAAGGAAAAAACCGTCTTTGTTTTGGAACATACATAAATAGATGGGTTTGATGATAAACTTGAAGCCCACAGGCTTGGCTTGAATCTTTTAAGACAAGACAAAAGAATATCTAAATGGCTTTCCCCCCAGAAATGGACAGGAATCACAATCTAGGAGGAGAGAGAAGAAATTAAAGAAGAAAGGGGTGCCTCTGACACGGTAAAAGAAATGACCAGTAATTTTTTTTTCTTTTTTTTTCTTTTTTTCCCCAAATACTTTTATTTTATTTTTTCAGTGTTACAAGATTCATTGTTCATGTACCACACCCAGTGCTCTATGCAATACGTGCCCGCCTCAATACCCATCACCAGGCTCGCCCAACCCCCCACCCCTTTCCCTCCAAAACCTTCAGTTTGTTGCTCAGAGTCCACAGTCTCTCATGGTTCATCCCCCACTCCGATTTCCCCCAATTCACCCTTCCTTCCCTTCTCGCAATGTCCTCCACGTTCTTCCCTATGCTCCACATGTAAGCGAGACCATATGATAATTGACTCTCTCTGATTGACTTACTTCA
>JAPYYM010003885.1:0-10677 GCA_028534135.1 Potos flavus
CTTTTCCATTACGAAGATATGATCAGTCACAAACCAGCGTGCCTCAAGGCCCCCCGCAGGAGCCCTTTCTCAAGTGACCTCGTTCCGACCACCCTTAATCAAAGCAGCCGAGGGTCACGAGTCCGGACTCCACACGGGTCCTTTCTCAAGCGACCTCGTTCCGACCGCCCTTAGTCAAAGCAGCCGAGGGTCACGAGTCCGGGCTCCGCCTGGGTTCCATTAGCAGCCAGCCTGCAGCTTCCCACACAGTGTCCTCTATTCACCAGAACTGGTGCTTCATGGGTGTCTCCTATTTTTGTTGTGTGCATCCTACTGTTGTGTCTTAGCCACTTTTGCCTTCAGTCCAGTCATCTGCAAAGACTCTCTTTGCCTGTTGTGGGCAGGGTTCGGTCCCTGTGTTGTTAGTGGGCCAGCCTGGGGCCACTTTGGGCTTGAGTTGAGTCAGACCAGGCATTTGCCAGAGATGTAGTAGCACTGAACTGTAGGGTCCTTTCCTTGTGCTATTCCCTGAGAAGCTTTGGTTGGTGGATGGGACCTGAATTTAGATCAGATGACTGGCCCTAGCTCACTACTGGGGCTGTAGTCAGATTAGTATGTGTAGTTATTTTCCTCTTTCCTAGGGTAGGGATCATTTTGGAGTGGTGCTCCCTGGCTTGTGGAAATGCATCGGATGGCCTTTGGCCTAGGGCATATTGGAGGGGGCAGGTCTACAGGAGAACACAGGGGTTGGGTATGCTGGTCTGCTATAGTAAGATGCCTGGAGCTGCTTTAGAAAACTCCTGCTGCAGGCCTAGAGGAGACAAGTCTGCAGGATAGTCTGGGGTTAGGGCGTATGGTGCCAGCAAGGGCCACGCAGGTCTGCTGAAGGAGGGGATCTGGAGCTGAGGCCTGGCTGGAGGGGGCATGTCTGCAGGAGAATGCAGGGGTAGGGTGAGCTGTTAGCAAGTTAAATGGAGTGTGTTGGCACTGCATTATGTCTAGGCTGGGGGTGAGGGAGAGAAATGGCACCACCAGCTTCTTTGCTCCTGGAGAAGTCTCCCAGTGATCCCTAGCCCTCCAGCACATGGTCTGAGAATAATATACTCTAGGAATTTTTCAAATTGCTGCTTCTGTGCTGTATCTCCGTGGGGCTGTTTGTTGTACTGTCCCTTTAAGGGTGGGGACTCAGTTTCCTATAAGTCTCCTGGCTCTCCCTGAGACTGCTGATTTTGAATGTTCCAGGTGTTAAGCCCCACTGGTTATAAGAACTCAACAAAATTATGCTCCTCTGGTTTTCAAAGTCAAATGTTATGGAGATTTATCTTTTCCATGAGAGCTTCTCATGCCTAAGGTGCCTGGTGTGAGGGTCTGTTTCTTTCCCCTCTCTTTGCCTGTGGACTCCCTCCCTTCCATGGACAGTCCCAGTCTAATGTATCCATTTGGCTATCAACTAAGTCTCCACTCGTCCTACCTTCTTTGATATGGCCTCTTCCCTACATTTAGCTGTGGAGTCATTTTCTGGGTTATTTACACAGTTCTGCCAGTTGTTTTCTGGGTTATTTACACTGATGTGGGTATTATCTAGCTGTATCCATAGGACAAGTTGTGCTTAGGATCCTCCTACTCCACCATCTTCCCCTGAAGTCCAGAGCCTCTACTCTAATCCCAGCTCTACCACCTTCTGGGTGACCCTGGAAAAGTCTCTTAAACTTTTTTGGAGTTTAGTTTTCCTTATCTATAAAATTGGTGATATTGAAATGTCAACCTCTATAATCCTTTTTAGGTGATAGCTAGGCTTCTTCAATTAACTGTACTTTTTTACAGACATGTTTTGTGATTTAGAGTTTGAGGTAGAGTGGTAGAAATATGTTTATGGTTTCCTTTCACACATTTCAGGGACAACTTGATTGCAGGGTGAGGAAACATCTTTTCCTTGTGATATATATATATATATATAACACAACAATGAGGTACTATTAGAATGTCAAAAATCCCCAAACACTGACAGCTGACAGTACCAAATGCTAGTGAGGATGAGGAGTAAAAGAAATTCTCATTCATTGCTAGTGGGAATGCAAAATTATATAGCCACTTTGGAAGACAGTTTGGCAGTTTCTTACAAAGCTAAACTTACTCTTACCATATGATCCAGGAATTGTGCTCCTTGGTATTTACCCAAAGGAGTTGAAAACTTATGTTCACATGAAAACCTACACATGGTTGTTTATGCCAGCTCTATTCATAATTGCCAAAACTTAGGAGCAACAAACATGTCCTTCAGTAGGTGAATGAATAAACTATGGTACAATGAGATATTATGTATCGCTTAAAAGAAATGAGCTATCAAACCATGAAAAAAATGGAGAAATCCTAAATCATAATACTAACTGAAAGAAGCCAATCTGAAATGGTACATATTATATGATTCCAACTATGTGATGTTCTGGAAAAAGCAAAACTCTGGAGACAGTAAAAAGATCAGTGTTGCCAGGGATTAGGTGGGAGGAAGGGATGGATAGGCAGAGCACAGGGGATTTTTAGTGCAAACTATTCTGTATGATACTGTAAAGGTAAATACATGTCAGTATACATTTGTCAAACCCATAAATATACATTGAGAGTGAGCTCTAATGTACAGTATGGACTTTGGGTGATAATGATGTGTAAACTCAGGGTCACTGATTTTAAAGACTATCCCACTGTGGTGAAGGATCTTGATAGCGAGGGAAGCTATGCTTGTGGGGGTTAGAGAATATTTGGGAAATCTATATATTTTCCATTCAGTTTTGCTGAGAATCTAAAAATGCTCTAAGAAATAATATCTGTTTAAAAAGAAAAGTGGAGTCATATTATTTCTTTTTGTGATTTGCTTTTTTATGCAGCATATTTTGAAGATTTACCTGTGTTGATGCTTGTACTTTTAGTATATTCATATTCACTGCTACATAATATTCAATTGTGTGATATGCAATTATTTATTCCATTGGTGGATATTTTGGTAGTGTATACAATATATGTGTTTCCTTATTCACATCTATAAGAGTTTTCCTAGAAAACAGGAAATTACCTAAGAATTATCATTAGGGTCATTAGGCTAAGTACTCATTCAGCTTTACAGAGAATGCTGGATTGTTTTCCAAATTGTTACATCAATTCTATACTCACCATCTATGTGTGACAATTACTGTTGCTCCACATCCTAGCTAATATTTCATATTTAGCTAATCTGGTAAGTGTAATTTGCACTTTCCTGATTACTAATGAAGTTGAGTGTGTTTTCATGTTTATAGGCCATTTGTGTTTCCTTTTATGTGAAATGCTTATCCATTTCTTTCCTCTGTTTTTATTGTTTCTTGATAATACTCCTCTGTAGATAACACATGCTTCAAAAGTTGTCTTTTTGTGGCTTATTTTGAAAGCTTTTAATGTTTTCTTTTAATAAAACAAGGTCTTGATTTTAATATAGTCACATTTAACAATTATTTATTTTTTCTTTAAGCTACTTTAAGCTACTTTATTGAATAATGATTGACATAGAAAAAATTGTAGGTTTTTAATGAATACAGATTGATGCGTTTGAAGATAAGTATATACCTATGAAATCATCATCTGTATCAATGCCATAAATTTGTCCCTTACCTCCACAAGTTTCCTCCTACCACTCCCTTTTTTTCCTTTTGTGGTAAGAGTACTTAGTATAAGATCTACCCTCTTAGCAAATTTTAAAGTATACAATAGAGTATTGTTAATCAAAGGCCTAGTGTTGCATAGTAGGTCCCTAGAATCTACTTCTTTTGCATAACTGAAACTCTACTGTTTGAGTACCTCTCCATTTCTCCCTCCTCCTAGTCTCTTGAAACCACCATTCTATTCTTTTATGTATTTGACTATTTTCGATTTCACATATAAGTGAGATCATGCAGCATGTATCTTCCTGTGTCTGGCTTATTTCACTTAGCATTTCTATCCATGTTGTTGCAAATGGCAGAATTTCCTTCTTTTTAGAATCAGAGGATGAGAAAATTCACATCTTAGAACGGTCTGGTAGAATGCCACTGGTGCTGCCACTGGACAACACTTGCCACCAGCAATAGACATTTGAGTCTGAAGTTACCCTTATGTATAGTTGGATGCCTCTGCACTTTACATCACTCCCTCAGGATTCCAAGTCTTGTATGGAAGCTCCTACTGGCAGAGTTAAGGCTATGTGCTCTGCCAGTAGCTGCTAAGGACTTTTTGGTGTCCACAGTGGGAGATGAGGCCTTGTCTTCTGCCAAGATCTGCAAAGGAAGATTCCTTCCCCAGATAGGATAGTCAGACACTACATAATTAAAAGTAATAGCATCAGCTTCGACAAGTATCTACCACTTGGGGGTCAATAGCTACCCTCTGTTGTAGGGAAAAATATCACGTACTTAGGCTGCCCACAATCTTCATGTATTCAGCTTGGCCTGGGGTGGAGAAGGGCCTTCTGTATTAGGGCCTCTATAGGGGGGAGAGGCATAAAATCCAAAGCAATGTGGGTGGCCAAAGGGCCTGGACAAGTCAGTCAGAATCACAGCTGCTGGGGAGGTGACTGGGAGAAGTGTAAGCGTGGTATCAGTAGGGCAAGAATAACCAGGGGACGTTGATGGTAGCCATGGGCTCATGGAGCAGATTCTCCCCTGAGATGAGTGTAGACATCTCTATGATATCATCGGGTACTAACAGCGGTGCAGTAAGTCACAGAACGGGACAAAAAGGATGTAGGGATTTCAGAATGATGCTGCCTATGGCTTTTTTTTTTTTTTTTTTTTTTTTGGCCAATATCGAATTACCAAAACCCCATCGATTATCTTTCCCAAGGCCAGTTGTTAATCATGTTACCAATACAGCTTTATTCATTTTTCTTAAAGAATAATGGCTGTATGTTATTTGTTAAAATGATATATACCATTAGAAAAAACTCAATATAGAAATGTCCATGACAAAAAGTAAGCTATTCTCTCAATTCTACTTTCTGGAAAAAATCACTAGGATTTAGTGACTAGTTTGTGAATATTACCTGGGCATTTCTCTTTCTTTTAATCTCTGTGTGTGTGTGTGTAATATCCAGATAAGACATCTGTATCTATCCATCTATCATCTATTATCTATTTTGTTCAGCTTTAGCAGATGCTGCCAAACAGTTTTACAAGGAGGCTGTACCACTTGATGTTCTCATTAGCAGTAGTTCCAGTTACTAAACATCTTTGCCAATGCTTGGAAATTAAAAAAAAAGTCATCCTGGTTGGTTATAGTATTATCACCTTGCTGTTCCAATTTGCATTTCTTATGACTCAAAATGAACACCTTTTCATATACTTCTTGGCTATCCGAATGTCTTCTTTTTAATGAAGTGTCTTTTCAAGTCTCTTGTCTATTGTTAAAACATTGTTTCTCCTTTTTACTGCTTTTTAGGTTTATGTATTCTGAGTATGT
Source organism: Potos flavus (assembly GCA_028534135.1). Taxonomy (NCBI): domain Eukaryota; kingdom Metazoa; phylum Chordata; class Mammalia; order Carnivora; family Procyonidae; genus Potos; species Potos flavus. Next base: position 5,440 of record JAPYYM010003885.1, read on the forward strand.
CTTTTGATAGTCAAGTTCAGATGTCTTTTTCACATAACTTTTTATTTATTTATTTTTTAAAGATTTTATTTATTTGAGAGGGAGATGGGGGGGGGAGGAACATGAGCAGGGGCAGAGGAGGAGGGAGAAACAGACTCCCCGCTGAGCTGGGAGCCTGATCGGAGCTCGATCTCAGGACCCTGGGATCACAACATGAGCCAAGGGCAGACACACAGGTAGCTGACTGAGCCAACCAAGCACCCTCATCTAACTTTTTAAAATGTCATCTTCATAGAATGTAAGAGGAAACTGGGACTTGACTATCTCATTTTATAGTTAAAAAGTAGACCTAGCAACTTTTTTTTTTTTAAAGATTTATTTATTTATTTGACACAGAGAGAGAGAGAGAGAGAGAGAGAGAGATCACAAGTAGGCAGAGAGGCAGGCAGAGAGAGAGGGGGAAGCAGGCTCCCCGCCGAGCAGAGAGCCCGATGCGGGGCCCAATCCCAGGACCCTGAGATCATGACCCGAGCCGAAGGCAGAGGCTTTAACCCACTGAGCCACCCAGATGCCCCTAGACCTAGCAACTTTAAATGATTTACCCAAGGTGCCATATTGGGCTAGAGATAAGAGCTGGCATTATTTTGTCTCATGCTTTTTTGACTCTAATGCTTTGCTTGTCCTGAAAATGAAAAGTAGGTAACTTAATCACATAGAAAGTTTTCACAACACAGTCTTAAGTCCGTAAGTATTTGGAACTGTTTTTTTTTTTTTTAATTTTTATATTCATTTAGTCCACATCTTGAAGCTCTCATCAAATTTACTTTCACTCTTCTTAAAGTGAAAACAGGGAGAGCTTATATTTTCTCAAAAAAGAAAAATATAATAAGAAATAGTTTTGAATCTCATTTATTTGGTAGACTGCATGAAGCAAGAATTTTATAAATGGAAAAATTTGCTTTAAGCAGTGGCTTTGTGGTGTGTGGTTGTCCTTGATAGTGCATTATATATATAAACTTTGGGGAGACAAGTGGTTTGCAGACTTGCTCTGTGCTCTGGCAGATCTTTGCAATGAAATGTTTTCAGTCCCTGCCTTCACCCCACTGCCTCTCAGAATAAAGTAGACTGATACTCATCTTCTCAGTCATTATTGGGATTACACAAGTGTGTACAACTGTATTTCTAGTAGCACTCACCAGAGAATGAACATCTAAAAACCCAGAAAAATAAATGTCAATGAAGATGAACTCGCATGGAGACCACCAAGCTCAGAGAGGGCCAATGTGAACCACCTGCTCCTTCCTAAATGTTCAGCTAGAGGATCTGAAGGTATTACAACAGTTTTGAATAACTAATTTCTGAGAAGAGAATCTAACTACTTTCTACAGATCTGCTGGCCTCAGATCAAGGCATGGCTCAGCTTATTGTGACACCTGGAGTGTGATCACAGCGATATCTTATTAGTGGATGGACGGTAGGTGCCCATGATCCCTGGTTGTTAATTGTGTTGGTTGGTGGTTTTATTGGTATTTGGGTCATCGCTTTTGCAAAACCATCTCTTTGGGGGTTGAATTTCATTTTGAAAGGTCGTAGTTGCATGATCAAGGGCACAGATGCACTACTCTGCAGCCAAAGAATAAAAGGCCACAGTGACTCTGAGGGTCAGCCTTCTGCATGGCACCACCGTCACTGCCTTTTTCTCAGTATCAGCTTGAGGCCGAGGTATTTAACTCCATGCCCAGAGATGATGTGAGGTCACTTATGGATTGGATTAGAAAGAAGGCAATGACATTAAAAGATTTAGTATTCCTGGGGGTCTAATCTCACAATTTTAAGGCTGGATATTGCCTAAAAGAAGGCTTTTGAAGATCACTTTAAAAAACAATGCAGTAAAATTTTCCATAAAAAATACTCAACTACAGTATAAATTAAAAAGAAAAACACTATCTCAGTTTATGGGAATGACTAATTCTGTTTTGTACAAGATGTCTGGAGCTGGTATTTTACAGAGATTCAAAGAAAATGTGGTATCTCAAATAATTTAGAAGGAAATAAAAATGATATGCTCCAGGAACTGTGTTCAATAGTTCTGGTAATGATGAAGACAGTGATAATCAAGATTGCATGTAAAAAGCTTGAATAGTTTCATGCAATGTAAGGGTGAGGGAAAAATCAATACTTTAAAATTGCCATATTAATTATCATTTTATGTGATTTTTAAATAACATGCAATTATAAATATGTATATAACAAAATGATTGAATTATATACTTTTAGACCAGTTTAACTATTTCATCTATACCCTTAAAATATTATACAGTCAATGTGGCCAAAACCTTTTATTTGGAGGATATTCTCATTGGGAAAGTGGAGATCATTTTATATTTGGTATATTCTTCTGCAAGGGCATATGCCCCTTTCAGCTCTTTTGTGCTTTTCTGAGCCCAGGGAAGAGTATTCTACCATTGACACTATTTTGAATTGCCATCCCAGGTACAATAAGGTAGTGTGTTGTCTTGAGTAGAAAAATCATGATAAGACTTACCAAATATGGTCTTGTCTCTACTATTACCATATGCTGACAATTCTAAATAATATCATTGGTAAATATTCTTCACTGGAGCTGATCTGTCTCAGCAGTCCTCCCTTTCACCCCACACCATGACACTGGTCCCTTTTGTTTTTGAAGGAATAGCATCAGAAATTTCTGGGAACAAAAAGAGAAGAGGACAGTTACCATAGTTTTTCATATAGTGAAGTTTTGCCAAACCAGAACTTAGAGTAACAAACATTCAATTGCAAAAAAACATTGGCATGGGAGTCACGAGACTTAACAAACCTGTTTCTGTCACTAATGAGGCCTTGCTTAAGCCATTTCAACTTTTATACCTTACTGACTTATATATTTTTAAAAAATGGAATGAGGGGGGAAGTGAACTTGATTTCTAAGATTGCTTCCAGTTCTTAGTTTCTGGACTCTGATATAGGATTCATGGTAGGTAGAACATTGGACATTATATAGGAAGACTGAGATTGAAGTTCTGCTCTGTCCTTAATCAGTGTGATCGTAAAGAAGTAACAGCTGTACTCAATTTTGAGTCCAACTACTTGGTATACCTTAGAAGGTACTCTTTCTGTTTCCTCTCTCATGCTACGTGTTTTGTACTTGACACTCCAGTAAAATCTAATTTTAAAAATAGTTCCTGCAACTATACTTTATATCAATTCCAGCTAGTTGTGTTCTTGTGCATAAGAAGAGAAAATCAATTAATTTTGTGTAGAGAATTTTATTTTTTGATGTTAAGACATTTGCTGATACCATTGAAGGAGGTACATTTAGATAAATGGTTATATAAATTTAAAAAAAACCCTTTCCATATTTTACTATGTTTTGGTTCCTTTAAAATTCACCCTCCTTTCATCACCATAACAACCCACAATCCATGACAAGTATTAGATAAGAATGGAGGACAAGGCTCCTAATTTTTGCATGCATTTTGTAGTTATTTTTTATTTAGGTCATACGGTATATGCTGCATATAGAACCTTCTCATGAACCCTTAAAATTTCCAATTAGGGTCAGAAGTTTTTGATATCTTGACACAAAGGATATCTCCTGGGTCTTTTTCTATATTTATATCATCTGATGGCAAATACCAAAATATATAAATCCTGCAAGGCTGAAAGTAAAGGCAAAGTATTTTAAGCCAAAAGGGAGGCAATACAGTGTAGTGAATAAGAGCATAGGCCCCTATTGTGCTCACATATTAGCCCTGCTGTCTATTAGAGGTGTCTTTGGCAAGTTACTAAACTTTACTGAGCCTCAGTTTTCTTAACAATAAAGTGAAGATAATGATAATTCCTACCTCACAGAGTTGCCCTGAGAATTAAGAATTGGCATTCCAATATATATATTGGCACATATAACAATATATATTAGTTGTTGCTATTCAGGCCATCTGTGGATAGCCTTATATTATGGATATAAACATGAGTGATGATAGAGCAATGTAAAGGTTCTCCATCAGAGAACAACAGGGTAAGACACATTAAGTATGGCAGATTTGATTTAAACTTCTGATCTTAGGATTCTTGTATATCTCACCTATACTAATGAAAATCCTTGTCACACACCAAGATAAACTGTCCTCTCTGTCTACCAACGATTTGCCTACCTAATTAGTACCCCTACCTCAAGACCCAGGGATTTCCTCCCTCTATTATACTAGGCTATGAGATTCTCCTAGGTACCCTGATAGCCTCAAGGACACACCTCCATCATTGCCATCTTCCTCTTACATTTAAATTATATGTTTATATATTTTGCTCTACCTGAAGAGACTACAGTATTCTTGGAAGGCAGGCAGGCACCAAATCATTTTAATATTTGCATTTTTAGAGCCTATTACAGTGCCAGATTTATAGTCCATACAGATATGAGAGATAGGAAAAAGGAACCCACTGTTTGGGTAAATGGTGACAGTAGGAATGGAGGTAGGGAAGACTGGGGGACCAATAGGTTTGGGTAAGGGGAGATAATGACTTCAGGTTTGGGCAAGTTCAATTGAAGTCTTCTGTAGAACCTCTGTTGTAGGAAATAATGATTGAAATCAGGAAAAAATTAAGTTCAGAGAGGCTAAATTTGAGAATCATCCAAATACATGTGAGATTTGAGATCTTGAGAATGATAATTGTGTACTTAGAGAATATAGATGAGGAAGAAAAAACAAAAAGAATCCCAGAGAATGAGAGAATATCTACATTTAAGGTTTGTAAATTAGATAAAGAGAATGAGAAGGACAAGAAATAGAAGACGAGAAAAACCAGAGATATGTAATATCCCAGAATCCAGAAGAGTGGTGAAATCAAGGAATAGTTAACAGTATCGATTAGTTATTTATTAATCAAACAACTATTAATTGAGCATTGGATCTGTGCTAGGTATTTATGAAGTGCTAGGATAAAATACCACAAGCCCTCTGTCCTCACAAGAGTTAGGTAGGAAAAAGAGTAGAATGAAGAGTAGAATTAAGAGAGACAGGATTGTAGAATCTAGGTTACACTAATGAGGACAACAGCAGAGGTGGGAAGTGGTAAAGAATAAAGGAAGTCTGCTATTAAGCAGTCTGCCAATTATAGGAAAGAGAAAATGATGGCTTGAAGAAAAAATATCTGAGGGAAGATTTCATTTTGTACTTAATGAATTGTTTTTGTTTGTTTATTTGTTTGTTTGTTTTACAATGGAAAGATTGAGCATAT
>JAPYYM010003886.1:0-10669 GCA_028534135.1 Potos flavus
AGAGAGAGAGAGAGAGAGAAAGAAAGAAAGAAAGATGAAAGGGTTTTTTCACAGGTTAAGGATTTGCAGAGTCAGTTAGAATGCAGTAGAGGCAGCGGGAATGGTAGGCCCGGACAGAAGTGAGAATTAGCTGAATGGAGATGAGAAGATGTGGGGAAAAAGAAATAGACCAAAAGATTCACAGGTTGTGAGGGTGAGGGGGAAAAGGGAGGTGAGAAGAGGCTGTAAGTGACACTGATGGAACTTTAAACCCACCATATGACATCAAATTATTGCCAAGCTCCCCTGTGCTTCTGAAATTCGACAGCAGAGTCAAACCCATGACTTAACCAATTCAATGTTATGTTTCAAATAATGCCTGTAAGACGTGGTTTATTATGAAAGAGAGCAGTGGCCACAGTGCACTTTATATAACAAATTGAGCTCAGTGTTTGCCATACAATGCAAAATAGCTGTTTAATGAATTGGATTATTATTGGGAAACCGCAAGTCTTATTTATTCATTCCACAAATATTTCCTGAGCACCTCTAAAGTATCAGGTTATTGTTCCAGGCGTTGGGAACACAGTAGTGAATAGAGTGGCAAAAAAAAAAAAAAAAACACCCATGCCTTCTTTCTAACATGTCAGATGGTAATAAGGATGATAGAGAAAAATTATTCAGGAAAGGAAAACAAGTGGGCTAATGAGAGTGCTACATGACAAACTGTGTGAGAAGGGCCTCAGTGGGAAGACGACATATAAATAAAGACCTGAAGTAAATAAATCCAATTCAGTTCCTCTGTCATCTTCCTCACTTAGGCAGACCTCATTTTATTGTGCTTCGCAGATACAGCATTTTTTACAAACTGAACATGTGTGACAACCCTGTGTCAAGCAAGTCTACTGGCACTATTTTTCCAACAGAATTTGCTCACTTTGGGTCTCTGTGTCACATTTTGGTAATTCTTGCAATATTTCAAAGTTTTCATTATTATAATATTTGTTATAGTGATCTGCCATCAGTGATCTCTGACGTTAGTATTGTGACTGTTTTGGGGCACCACGAGGCCCACATGAGACTGTGAACTTAATCATAACGTTGTGTGGGTTCTGACCACTCCACCCACCAGCTGGCTATTCCCCTATCTCTCTCCCTCTCCTCAGGACTCCCTAGTCCCTGAAACACAACATTATTGAAATTAGGCCCATTAATAACCCTGCAATGGCCTCTAAGTGTTCAAGGGAAAGGAAGAATCACAGGTCTCATACTTTAAATCAAAAGCTAGAAATGATTAAGCTTAGTGAGGGAGGCGTGTTGAAGACCAAGATGGCCAGAAGCTACACTTCTTGTACCAAAGAGTTAGCCAAGTTGTAAATGCAAAGGAAAGGTCTTGAAGGAAATTAAAAGTGCTACTCCAGTGAACACATGAATGATCAGAAAGCAAAACAGCCTTATTGCTGATACAGAGAAAGTTTGAATGGTCTAGATAGATCGAACCAGCCATGAATTCCCTTAAGCCAAAGCCTAATCCAGAGAAAGGCTCTAGCTCTCTTCAATTCTGTGAGGGCTGAGAAAGGTGAGGAAGCTGCAGAAGAGAAGTCTGAAGCTAGCAGAGGTTGGTTCATGAGGTTTAAAGAAAGAAGCCATCTCCACGACATAAAAATGCAAGAAATAGCAGCATATGGTGATGTGCAAGCTGCAGCAAGTTCTCCAGAAGATTTTGCTAAGATAGCTGATGAAGGTGAATACACTAAACAACAGATTTTCTATGTAGCTGAAACAGCCTTAAATTGGAAGAAGATGCCATCTAGGACTTTCATAGCTGGAGAGGAAAAATCAGTGCCTGGTTTCAAAGCTTCAAAGGACAGGCTGACTCTCCTCCAAGGGCTAAAGCAGCTAGTGACTTTAAGTAGAAGCCAGTGCTCACTGACCGGTCTAAAAATCCTAGGGCCTTTAAGAACTATGCTAAATCTACTCTGCCTGTGCTCTACCAATGCAACAACAAAGCCTAGATGACATTACATCTGTTTACAACATGGTTCACTAAATAGTTTAAGCCTACTCTTGAGAACTATCGCCCAGAAAGAAAATTCCTTTGAAAATATTACTGCTCATTGACAACGCACCTGGTCACCCAAGAGCTCAGATGGAGATGTACAGTGAGATTAACTTTGTTTCCATGTCTGCTACCACAGCGTCCATTCTGAAGCCCAGGGATCAAGGAGTAATTTTATCCTTCAAGCCTTATTATTTAAGAAATGTATTTTGTATAGCTGTAGCTCTCATAGACAGTGATTCCTCCGATGGATCTGGGCAAAGTAAACCGAAAATCTTCAGGAAAGGATCTACATGCCATTGAGAACACTTATGATTCATGGGAAGGGTTTGTCCAAATATCAACACTCACGGGACTCCGGAAGAAGGTGATTCCTACCCTGCTGGATGACTTTGCAACAAGGTTTAAGACTTCAGTGGAGGAAGTAATTGCAGATGTGGTGTTAAAAGGAGAACTAGAGTGAGAAGTGGAGCCTGAAGATGGGACTGAATTGCTACAATCTCATGATAAAATCTGAACAGATGAGGAGCTGCTGCTTAGTGATGAGCAAAGAATGTGGTTTCTTGAGATGGAATCTATTCCCGGTGAAGATTGTTTAACCAACTAAGCCACCCAGGTGCCCCTAAAGTATTTTTATTTTTTTTCCAGCAACAAAGTATTTTTAAAAATATTTATTTATTTATTTATGAGAGAGAGAGAGAGAGAGAGAGAGAGAGAGTGAGGGGAGAGGGAGAGAATCTTCAAGCAGACTCCCCGCAGAGTGCAGAGCCCCACACACGGGGCTCAATCTCATGACCCAGGAGTTCATGACCTGAGCAGAAACCAAGAATCAGATGCTTACTAAGCCACCCAGGTGCCCCAGCAACAAAGTATTTTTAAAATAAGATGTGGTACACCAGGGTGGCTGAGTTAGTTAAGCGTCTGCCTTGGGCTCAGGTAATGATCCTAGGGTCCCGGGGTCAAGTCCCGTGTCAGGCTCTCTGCTCAGCAGGGAGCCTGCTTCTCCCTCTGCCTGCCACTCCCCCTGCCTGTGCTCTCTCTCTGACAAATAAAACCTTTAAAGAAAAAATTTTAAAAAATAATGTGTACATTATTCTAGACATAATGCTACTGTGCACTTAATAATAGACTGCAGTATAGTGTCAAGGTAACTTTTAGATGCACTAGGAAACAAAAATATTCATTTGGCTCACTTTATTGTGATATTTGCTTTATTGCAGTGGTGTGGAACCGAACACACATTATCTCTGAGGTATACCTATACTGTAGCTCCTTCAGTTCTAACAGAAGCAAAGTAAAAGGTGACACTTTCAAAGGTACTACAAATAAATACTGATTACACTAGAGTATATTTTAGTGACTGGTCACTGAAGTAATGGTTGTCAAAGGTGCCGTTGAGTTCTCAGATATGTAAAGATGCACCGTCTGATATTATGGTCGCTGGCTACACATGATTATTTAAATTTATTAATATTTAATGTATTTATATTAAACACAATTTGCAATTCAGCTTCTCAGTGTACTAGCCAAACTTCAGATGCTCAATAGCCACAGATGGCTACTAACTGGACAGTGTGGGTCCGGAACACTTTCATCACTGCAGAACGTTCTATTGGACATGCCGAACCTAAAGGGTTTTTTGGTTTTTTTAAGATTTTATTTATTTATTTGACACTGAGAGAGAGATCACAAGTAGGCAGAGAGGCAGGCAGAGAGAGAGGGGGAAGCAGGCTCCCTGCTGAGCAGAGAGCCCGATGCGGGGCTCGATCCCAGGACCCTGAGATCATGACCTGAGCCGAAGGCAGAGGCTTTAACCCACTGAGCCACCCAGGCGCCCCAATCCTAAAGGGTTTTTAAAGCCCACTAGGAAGTCCTCTAGTAGTAACAAAGCAGATAACAAAGCTTTGAGATAACAAAGTTATCTCAAAGCACTAACTACACCTTTCCTCAGCGTATGGTGTCTGTCTTCCACAGCACCAACCACTAAGCACCACCTACTAAAAGGCACTAATGCGCTGAGGGAACCCTGACAGTTAAAAAAAATGTGTCTTTTTATACAGTACTAACTAGTGAGCTATTAATACTCTTTCTTTAGCAACTGAATTACTACTTTTTGTAGTAATACTGTTAGTCTTTGACTATGAACAATTCAAAGCCTAAGGAAAAATGTCTTTTTTTTTAAAGATTTACTGAGAATTATATCTGTTTGTTATCCATTGAAAGTTAATAAACCTCCATCTTACTGGCTTTCTATTTACTATTCTTTCTACTCCAAATAGTACTTTTTCAGGGGCTGAAAGTAGATTTTAGGAGTTACAGTGAAAGTGATGATGAGTTTGAAAGAAAAAGGTACTTTATAAAACATGATATTCGTAAAAACTAAGTCCCAGTGGCCTCTATTAAGGAACCAGAAGTTATCAATGATGTGTGAAACTAACCAGTCAGAAGTCAAAGAGCTGCCCATCCCAGGGTTTTGAAACAAGCTCAATGTTCCCCAGTAAAGTGGCATTCATTGCTGGTGACTCACAGAGATGACTCCTAGCCACTGCCACTTCTCTCCTTCCGTCTCTCTTTCATAACTCTTTCTAACTCATCTGGCCCTCAATCTCACTTCAAGTGAGACAGAAATCTAAACATGATCAAGGAATATCCTGAGCCACATATTCGGTAAGAACACCATAAATATCTGATAATAGCTATAATATTTATAAAAGTTATTCAGAAATTTCTAACAAGGAATCTCCTTAAACATTCTTTTCTAGACCATGGGAGAATAAAGCCTTCATCGTCTGCTAAATAAAAATTCTGAGCAATGAACACCTGGATACACTATGAGTCAGCAGCAATTCCTGCAGCAGGAACCAAGGATGACTATATCAATGGTGTTTCTATCAAACTTGCTCCAGCCAGTAATTCAAATGCACTTTATTCTTTGATTTCCATGTATGAGGTATCCACCTCTTTTGTACTACTCTCTTCTCTCAAAACCCTCAATCTTTCTCAACTACAGATTCTGGGAGATGAAGCACAGGCGGGAATGTTTTGGATTATACAAAATTGTGCTTCTAAATATTTTTTAAAAAAAGTAACAGTGGGGGTGCCTGGAGCTTTGACTCTTGGTCTCGTGGTTCTGAGTTCGAGCTCCACATTGGGTGTAGAGATTACTTAAAAATAAAATCTTTTTTTTTTTTTAAGATTTTATTTATTTATTTGACAGAGAGAAAAAGAGAGAGAGATCACAAGTAGGCGGAGAGTCAGGCAGGGAGAGAGGGGAAAACAGGCTCCCCGCTGAGCAGAGAGCCCGATGTAGGGCTCGATCCCCGGACCCTGAGATCATGACCTGAGTTGAAGGCAGAGGCTTTAACCCACTGAGCCACCCAGGCGCCCCTAAAAATAAAATCTTAAAGAACAAAAGTAACAGTGAAACACATTAACACTTTAGGAAAACAATCCAGTGAGGTCAGAGAAAATATGGTCAATGTGCACTTTTGCTTACCTGTCTATGCTAAAGCAACTAGCCTAATCCTACTCTAATCTTTTGGAAAAGCTAATCATCTTTTTTTTTTTTTTTAAAGATTTTATTTATTTATTTGACAGAGAGAGAGAGCGATCACAATTAGGCAGAGAGTCAGGCAGAGAGAGAGGGGGAAGCAGGCTCCCTGCTGAGCAGAGAGCCCGATGCGGGGCTCGATCCCAGGACCCTGAGATCATGACCCGAGCCTAGGACCCTGAGATCATGACCTGAGCCAAAGGCAGAGGCTTAACCCACTGAGCCACCCAGGCGCCCCTGAAAAGCTAATCATCTTTATCAGCACTGACACTATCAAAATGTAGTCACCAAATAAAATCTTTCAGGATGCAAATGTGATTATTGTTTTTCAGCCTAAAAATAATTTATTTTATTGAAAAAGCCCTAAATGTAACAGGATCCAATTAGCTATTAAACACTATCAATACTCAGCTGGTTCCTAGGCCTACACACCAAGGGCCTTCAGAATACCCTCTGTCCTAAAATCCAAGGAAAAGCTGACAACCAGTTTGTTGTGTGGACTTGTAGTGAAGGATAAGAGAAAAGATAAAGGGCTGAAATAATTCTGGGATTCATTCACCTGGGGGCAAAAAGTCTTCTGTATCTACACAATTTTATAAATGTTCCCGGTCTGACAGAATCTGTTGGTGGAGATGTCAATCGGAACGTCCTCCTCTGTGTGCTTGGGCAGTGACAGTTTCCTTCTCACTGCCTCCAGCTTTATCCTCTCTAATCTGTCCTCAGAAGTCGTGTTTATAACAGCACAAATTTAACAATGTTCTTTACAGCTCACCAAAAAATCCTTCAAACCCTGACCCAAGCCTGTCGTCCTAGCAAGCCTCTTCTCTCATTCCTCTCCCAGAGGGGCTCATCTTCAGTCCTGGGACGAGTTTTTAGCCCCACTGCACCACTTGGAATTCCTAAACTGTGACACGTTCTCCTGGGCCTATCTACCTGTGCATCTGCTGTTCCAGCTGCCTGGGAAGCCCTCTCCCTCCCCACAACCCCTCCTCTGGCTAACTCCTGTTCCTTCAAATTCCAGTTTATGTATCATTTCCTCTTTGAAGCCTTCTTTGGACATCTACCTTTTGGCACTTAAGACTGAGTTAGGTATCCCTCTTATGTGCTCCAAAGTCACCTTGATTTGGGGTCCACATGACTTTTGTTTCAATTATCTATTTATTTACCTGTCTCTCCTACATTCTTTGAAAGCAGAAATTGTCTTTACAGTCTCAACAAGCAACATACTGCTCAGCATATAGTAGGCATTCAATAAATATTTGAAAACAATGGAGAGAGACAAAGGGAAAATCGGATCTTTCACTAGTTTAGCTTGTACGTATCCCTTTCAGGTTATGGAGTATTTAAGTTGGGAAAAGTACCAAGCTTGTAGGTAATGAACTTATTATAATAAATCCATTAACAATTTTCATGACAAAAAAGAAAGAGAAAGACAGGCATAATTGAAATTATTTTCAAGATCTTGGTTAAATGTTATCACAAATTCACTGCCATATATGCTTACAGCAACAGAATCTTTTGATTATATTGTTTTTAGATTTATAAAAAATCTGATTAACATCCCCCCTCCCAGTCTGCTTTTCCTCTAGTTTCTAAGAGAAACAGTTAAGTTACAAGGACTAAAATAGCACTAGGAGTTTTTAATCACTCAAAGCTGATTTCTTATCTCTGCCTTTTCTCCCCTTTATTCCTGTTTCCTGATCACTTCATTACATGGTAAAAGTTTCCATCAGAAAAATCAGAACATGAAGAAATAAAATAATACCAAACATCTATTTTGTTACATATGAAGATCTCTAACAAAAGATCTGATGAAAAAGAAAGCTAAATCTTAGAAAGAGTAAGTTCAATTTCCCATGCATTTTCCCCCCCATTTTCTATGAATAGTAACAGCCAACATTAACTGAGCATGTATTATAACACCAGGGACTGTGGTTTTTTTTTTTTTTTTTTTTTTTAAGATTTCTTTATTTCAGAGAGGGGGAGAGAGAGAGAGCATGTGCCAGCAGGAGCAGGAAGAGGGGCACAGGGAGAGAAAGAATCTCAAGCCGACTCTGCACTCAGCACGGAGCCAGATGGGGGCTCTATCCCATGACCCTGAGATCATGACCTGAGCCGAAATCAAGAGTCTGATGCTTAACCAACTGAGCCACGCAGGCGCCCCTGTTTTAAGTATTTTACATGTATTTATTAATTTAACTCTCACAACAAGCACATAAGAAGGATTCCATTTATTATCCCACTTACTAGATGAGGAAACTGAGTCACACAGGGGTTAAACTTGTCCAGTGAGTTCAGTGCTAGTAAATGGCAAAGCTGGGGTTCATATCTAAGTAATCTGGAGGTGAATCTCTACTCTTACTAATACACTGTAGAACTAAATATACATTGAATTCACACAATTTATTTAATTTTTTTATTTAAAGATTTTATTTATTTTTTGACAGAGAGAGACAGTGAGAGAGGGAACACAAGCAGAAGGAGTGGGAGAGAGAGAAGCAGGATTCCCACTGAGCAGGGAGCCCGATGTGGGGCTCGAACCCAGGACCCGGGGATCATGATCTGAGCCAAAGGCAGACGCTTAACCACTGAGCCATCCAGGCGCCCTCACACAATTTATTTTTAACCTTATAGAAAAACTCTAGGAGTTGTTACTTTAACAAAAGTAAAATTCGGGAACAGAGCAGTTATGCAAACTGTCCAAAATGGCACTGTTAAAATAAACAAATATTTGTTCTCTTAGCTCATCCCTGACATTTCCAGTATGACCACCAATAAGAATAACGCTTCTTATCATAAAAGCAATTTTTAAAGGAATTTTTTAGAAAACAAATGAAAGGTCTAAAATCAAGAAATGTTGGCTATTTGGGACAGAGACATTTCTACCACTCCTCAAATTAAACCTACAACAAAAATACTCAAGCTCCAGTGTTTCATGAGAAACACAAATTACTGACGCACCTTTAACCTGTTCTGGGGGCATTATTAGCAATATAAAACTATGTTTCATCACCATGTACTGTCTCTCTATATCTTTTTTAAAGACTTATTTGAGAGAGAAGAGAGAATGTGGGGGGGGCAAGGGGAGAGGGGACTTGAAGCCGACTCCCTGCTTAGCATGGAAACCGACTTGGGGCTGGACCCCAGGACGCTGAGATCATCACTTGCGCTAAAATCAAGAGTCGGACCCTTAACTGACTATCCCACACAGATGCCTCTATTTATATCTTTAAGGTAATTAGGAAGTCCCTAGTTTTTCCTATTTCCCCATGTTCTCCAAATTCTCTTGATACAAGACAAATACAACAAAAAACTCTCCTTAAAGAAATCACCACTAAATTGTTCAAAGAACACAGATATAGAAAAGGAAATATATAGCTATACAAGCAAGTTTTGTTTTAATAATTTCCTTACATACAAGTCATGCTGAACAACATGACATAAAATTCCAGTAACACAACTCTTTGTATATGTATAAAAACATTTCTTCATTCTGCCTCACATTAAAGTTCTTAACTCTCTTCGAGAGTTGAAACTGTATCTTACTCATTTTTTTCTCCTTCATGGAAGCTAGGGCAGTGTGCCAACAAAAATTTATTGAATGAATTGGTCTGCCCGCCAATCATCCATCCATCCAACCTTTTCATCGTTCGGTGAAGTGAGGGTATACAGTGAGTATGAAAATAAATGATCAAGCAAATCTAATTGAAATCACTGTAACCAATGTTAAGCCATTGGCCTTGGATAGATTATGAGATTAAAACCAGAACTAAACAAACACACCCCTGCAGTATTGGCCAAACTCCACCTAGCAAGAATGTCTTTTCTTGGGTTCTATTTCTTTCTTTTATTATTTCAGACATAATAAGGGCTCTTGCTATTCAAACCTTTTGATTATTGAGGAAGAGACTGACCTCTGGGGGCTGGGGGCTGGGGGCGGGAAATGGACAAAAGAAAGCAGCCAGACCCACCTGTTTTATAGCATTTAAATTATTTGGGGAGATCAAAGTGGAAAAACAGAAGATATAGAATCATCAAAGGAAATTTAAACATGAAATTTAAAAATATTTAAACAGTCAAGTCAAATGCAGTATTTAACCTTATACAGCGGGAAAACGGAAAGCGGCAGCTACAGACTACAATCTGATCTGATGTCGCTCTGGCTACTAATAGAAAAACACTGGTTTGATGAGGAAAAAAACAAAACAAATCTTCAGTAAGGAACTGAAAGCCACTGGCACCATTTCACAAACAATCCGTTATACTGCTATCACCTTCTTGTAGTGGAAGCCTCCATTATGGGGGGGTGGGGAGGTGGTGTGTGTGTGTGTGTGTGTGTGTGTGTGTGTGTGCGCGCGCGCACACGTGCATGTGTTCTGGATTCCACTGATGTTCAAACAGCAATCTTATAAATACTATGCTGTTTTTCAGTCAAGTCAAAGCTCTACCATGAAAGGTCATTTCTTTTTTTTTTTTAATTTTTTAAATTTTATTTGTTTATTAGAGAGAGAGAGAACGAGAGAGAGAACTCAAGCAGGGGGAGTGGGAGAGGGGGAAGCAGATTCGCCGCTGAGCAGGGAGCCCAACGTGGGGCTCGATCCCAGGACCCTGGGATCCTGACCTGAGCCGAAGGCAGACGCTTAACCTACTGAGCCACCCAGGCGCCCCTAAGGTCATTTCTTTTAAAGTAAACTCTGCTTGAACATGAGGCTCAAACTCATGACCCTGATATCAAGAGTCTCATGCTCTACTGACTGAGCCAGCCAGATGCCCCAAGAAAGGTCATTTTTAACATGACAGAACTCTGATCAGGCCCAAGAAGACAACCACTGAGGTCGTTTTGAAATTAATGGTTTCCTGTCTCATAATGGGAAATGTTTAAACTAGTTTCATTATCAATTTTTAAATCTCATTGATCTTACTTAATCTGAATTTGAAAGAAAGTTGAGGAAATACATTTTTTAAATTAAAGATATTTACTTATCACTTAATATTAAAAGATAAAAATTTCAAAAAACTTAAAGGCTTTTTTCATTTAATAAAAATAATACACTTTTAAATGGGAATATGCCATAATCACT
>JAPYYM010003887.1:0-10668 GCA_028534135.1 Potos flavus
ACATCAATGGCTACTTATGATACTTTACCAAGGGTATAAACGTTGGGGTTCTGATGCTTGAATCCAAATACTTTAGCTATTAATGATCAGTGATGATGTCAAGCACAGTAATAGCAGGTGACAATAAATACTTCTTTGGTTTCAAAGGTTTCCTGTAGTCCTTCTAATACAACCCAATCAGCAAAATTCTACTTTTCCAGGATACTAAACCAGCTGAGGTTTATAAGATTTGAGGTCTAACACTTGCATTCAGGAATATATTCTTTAAATGTAGGAAATCTAAAATTTATAAAACTTAAAGTCTCATAAGACTAACAGCTTCCTCTAAGTCTTTCCCTCATGAACATCTTCTCTTCCATTACTGTTAAGCTCAGGCAGAGGGGCATACATTATTAACTTTAGAATAACTATTTGATTTCAGATACATAAGATGACTTTTTTTTAACTCACAAATTTTCAACAAACCATGAATACTCAGGTTGGACTCAGTGGATGGCATCTCTTAGAATTGCAGGCTCTCAAAAATGAGAGAACCTGTTAGCTTCACATGGCAAATGGTCAAAATGGTATACAAATGAAATGAGTATTGGTAGGATATGTAGCCTTCGTTGATGGGCTGTGTATCAAAAGGTTTGGGGTGTGTGGGAGAGCCCCCAACAATTGCAACAACCACAGCAGCATTGGGACACAGGATCCCAGAGGGTCTCTTATATTGTGTTATCATGGGACACCTGGAAGCTAGCTTAAGCCAGCCCCTGGACAGAAACAGGAAACTCTTACTTTGTAGACTTGACCCAAGGGAGGAGAGCTTGTAACTGAAGGTTTTCTATAACCTCATTAAGGTTCATCTATCACTACTTCCTTACACATGCCTTTATGTCAGTGGAAATACTCTGCTTGCTGTCTTTTGAGGCCATTTCTGCTTTGGTTCAAGCTTTGCATCCCAAGGCTTACATGCCATATTCTCAACCATGGCAAACCCTATTCCTCTTTCACTCCCCCATGCCAAATTCCACTTCCTCCATAATGGCCCATCAGAAACTGACCAACTTAGTTGATAATAGTGTCTCCTTCCTCTCAAATATTATACTTATGCCTCTACGACACACTCCATTTTTTATACTGTTTCCTAAACTTCAGTTATTATTGTAACTCTTTTATAATTGTTGCCATATCAATGAACCATCTGGGGCAGTATTTACTTTCTTAAAAAAAGACTTAAATTGGACTCACTTTTTAAAAATTTAAATGAAGTAATTTTAAAAGACAACATTATACTAGTACTGAAAATAGAAAAACATTTCATTTGCCACAAACAGAAGGTATCCATGGAAATAAATACAACAGGAGCCAAACAATACAATTAAATTCTAGCTACACTGGCCAACTTGGGTCTCTCAGCCTAAAGCTCCTTCTCTTGAGGGTGCAGAGGGAGACAAGCCAAGTATGAGAAGGATATTAAGGGCAACCTAGCATGAAACTAAGGCTTACTTCTGAGAGTAATCAGAAGGATGGAAAGCAGAGTAGTTTTCTGAGTCAATGTTATTTAGTACCCTGTTCTTGCACAACCTGAAATCACCCTGCATACCTATCCCACACTTTGAACTCCCATCTTACAATGCATTGTCTTCTGTTGCCAGTTATGTGTAGGCATTAATCAGCCTCTTGATGATAGAACTGGGACAAAGATCTTGGTTTCCCTTACCACCTGTAAGTTTCTTGATCCTAAGGATAAATATGGGAGCTGCATCTAAAACTAATACAATATTGCATGTCAACTATACTTCAATAATAACAAATGAATGAATAATAAAAAATAAGTATGGGATCTGATTCCAAAAATAAGTTGCATAAAAAATACCTTGATATTCCCTACAGTGATTCCACCTCAATTAGCAAGCACTGAGCAACACCTTTGGAGTAAAGGCTGGTTGGGTTTTGGCACTCCAAGTGCTGAGCATACAGTGGTGAATAAACAGAAAAAGAGGGGGAAAAAGGATAACCTGGCAATACTAAGATGAATGCATATCATAATATAAACTTATTTTAGGATTTGACCTATGGTTCCAATCTTATTTCAATGCTAAATGAATTAAAGTAAATCCAGAGGAAATTATCGGAATGAAAACAAAATAGACTGTTAGATCTTAAAAGGTCAGTAGGCACTTTTTCAGTTTACTGGACAGCATTAAAAATATTGTTCGTTGGTCACGAGGCTCTGGCAGCAGGGACCTGCAGCTTACTACGTGGCACATGTGATCATTACAAGGGACTTATTTGGAAATAAACAGTATATGGAGACATTCTTTAAGTCATTTTTCAGCTTGGCCATGTTTTCCATCTATAAACTAAGAACTCTCAGGTTGCAGGGTCACGATAATGGCAAACACATGCATAGAGCTTGCTTACTGTGTGCCAGATGGATTTCCAGTACTCTGAACATATATTAGTGAACTAAATTCTTATTACAACTCCACAAGTAAAGATGTTAGCTTTCTATTGCTGCCATGACCAATTACCACAAACTTAGCTTAAAACAACACAGATTTGTTATCTTACAGTTCTGTAGGTCAGAAGTCTGAGTTGGATCTCAGTGGATGAAAAAATCACAGTCTACAGTGCTATGTTCCTCTCTGGAGGCTCTAGGGGAGAATCCATTTCCTTGATCATTTGGGTTTTGGCAGAATCGAGTGTCTTTGGTTGTAGGACTGAGGTCTCCATGTCCTTGCTGGCTATGGGCCAAGGACTATTCCCAGCTTCTAGAGGCCAGCCATGCTCCGTGATGCTGGCCTTCTTCCTCCAACTTCATGCTTTGAAATTCCACTGCCTCTTCTGCCATTGCAGCTCTCTGTCCCACTCTTCCACTTTTAGACTCATGTGCTTACATTGGACCCACCCAGACCATCCAGGATAATCTTCCCATCTCAAGATTCTTAACCTTAATCACATTTGAAAAGTCCCTTTTGCCATGTAAGGTAACATATTCACAAATTCTGGGGGTAAGGTGTGCATATCTTTGGGGGTGGGGAGCATTATTCTGCCAGCCACAGTTAATTACAACTGTTACCTTTATTTTTCAATCATGAGGAAATAACAGCCCATCCAGGTTCCCCTTATTCTTCCTTTTTCCCACCATGGGAGGGGCCTCCTCTATCAAATTTGCTTCATGGAGAATCTGACAGCCAGGTGCTTGCACATTAATTTGGCTACAAGTTATGACCTATTCTGGAAACTTCTGTATTAGAATACATGTGTAATTCAGAAAAGGAAGGCATACTCCTCTTGCAAAGAGACTTGAAGCAGCAGTTTTACCAGCACAGGGTTTATTATTTTTTGTTTTCTAGTTACTTCCTTAGCAGCCACATACTCCATCTATATTGGGAGTTACTCTCATGACTTCTAAAGGAATTTTCAAAGACCCACTTCTCATTCATTCACCTGAGCCAGGACTTAGGAGGAAGCATAGCTGAATCTCTTTACTTTCCTACTCTGTCACTTATGTCCATCTTATAGATCTCCCTTAGATTTTCACAAGTTAGTATCTCCAACTCCTACAGTGGACTTTAGGAGAGAGGAGACTTATTTGATATGTCACCATATCTTCATCACTAAGCAGAGAGCCTGCCTTAGAGGAGTGTGGTGGTTAACTTGTGACATGACTCCCAATGATGCACCCATCTTGTATTTACTCTTTTGTGAAATTCCCTACCATTGAATGTGAGAGGGACCTGGTGCTTTGCTTCTAACAATAGTACTTGGACACAGTAATGGAATGTCACGTCTATGATTAGGTTACAAAGGATTTTGACCTCTATCTTGCTAGCAGATTCTTTCTCTTTCCTTCTTGGCTTATATTATCAACAAAGCAGGCTGCCAAGTTGGAGAAGCCCATGAAGCAAGGAACTGGAGATGGCTTCTGGGAAACAACCTTTAAAGAACTTGGGGATGCCAAAAACCACATGGGCTTGAAAGAGTATCTTTCCTCAGTGAAGCCTTGAGATGATTATGACCTTGCGACCCCTTGCTTAAAGCTTGCAAGAGATGTTAAGCAGAAGACCCAGGTAAGCTGTGCCCAGATCCCTAACCCACAGAAACTCTGAGACTATCAATGTCTATTGCTTTAAACCACCAGGGTTTAGATTATTTGTTATGTAGCAGTAGATTACCATCACAAGTAGGTACTCGTTATATATTCCACAAATGATTGAATGGAGAACATGAGACAGAGATATTGTTCTTTGTTCATTTGGTGGAAGGTTCATAATGGCAGTGGGAAGTCTGGGTTGAAGAAGTTTGGATAACACTAATAACAGTGTTAACATGATAACACTGACATCAGCTAAACTGCTAATGCAGTTCAAATTTACACACCTTGAAAATCCTAGATGTCCCATAGCTTAATTCTTTTATCCTCTGCTTAAAGCAAGGCATCGTCCATTCAGGACCTTGAAATCAGATGCAGTTGGTTTTCAGCATCCCTGTTTGTCTTCAGACATGTATATTTCAGGAAAGATATGTTTATGTGGCCAGGGAGACCCTGCAAAATCTATCTAGTTGGCCCTGGCCAGAGCTGCCTGCTTGTCTGATGTCTTTGTTTCTCCTGCTATGAGATAGTTCATTACTCCCTCTTTCCTGTTTTGATTACCTGTCTGACATTAGTGAAGACTAATTCTGAAGCACTTCCTGGGGATGGAGAGAGGTTTGATGCATTTTTTCTAGCAATATGTATATATTGACTCTCTAAAGGAGAAGATTTATGCATAAAAACCAAAAGCATTATTCTCAACAGGAGCACAGATTCAAAGTCAGGTCTGGGTTGCAGCTGCAAAGGAGAAATATCAGCTGAAGTGTTTATTATGACAGTCCTTGAAACAGAGGAATATGGCATATGAAAAGTTCAGTTGGAATTCCAACTTAAGATTTCTTTCCACCTTGGCTTAGTCTTGAGTGGTTAAATGATTTGACCCGATAAAGTGGTCAAAGGACTAATTGGGGGAGTGGGTACATGCCCATGCCCCATGTGAAAATCTGAAGACACATGCTCAGTAATTTATAATACCCAACCAAGCCAACCATTGACTGCAAATATAGCAGCAGAAGCAAGAGTCCAAGCAGAGACCTGCTTATAGACACTTCTTCCAGATGCACAGCAAGTCACCCATTTGTTCTGAGACCCTTGACTCTCAACCATAGGCTTTCTCCATCCATCTGAAACTCAACTTTTCCTATGGCCTCCATTTCAGCATCATAGCTCTAGGCAGGGGAACCAGGTTACTCAAACTTGGGGAGGCCCTTATCTATAAAGTAAAAATATAAAACAAATACAGCAAAATGGATATGGCATTATCTTAGTTTTTAAAAACTGTCCTTTTTGCATGAGTCATCTCAAAGTAATCTGGAAATAAAATAATGATTGCAGACATTGCATTTTCCCTTAAGAACATATTTCTCCTTGTTTAATTATTCTCACTCTCATCTACAAAACTCCTTTCTTGTAGTTTGCCAGGAAAGGAGATGTGAGAGCCTGTGTTAAGTCCTTTTAGTAAAGGGAGAGGTCCCTTTGAGGTCCCCCAAATCCCAAGAATTTGACAAGAAACATCTGATGACTGATCCTTTCAACCAAAAGTCCAGCAATACAAAGACAGTGGGTCAGGACTTAGATCTTTATCAATATTTTCACTTGGTACAGTCTAACTCCTTTTAAGGCTGGGGATCAGGGTCCATAGTCACATGCCTGGAGAATATACTAGAACTCTGTGGAAGTGAGAGAAGAAATATGTAACTGCCACAGCCAAAGCCCCTGCCCCAGTATCTCTGCTTTACCAGGATAGATGGAAGAGGCAGCAGGTTCTCTTTCTACACCCTCCTCACCAAAGGGCTTGATCTATTTCCATCAGAGTATTTCCTTCTCCCTCTGGCACCAGTGATCCAATTAGGGTATCACTAATTTTTACTCTAAATGTGCTGGGAATCTATGGGAGGCATAAGGACAATTTAGGTCAAGTCTACTGAATCTCTGCAATACTTTCCTCATGCCCACATTTATAGAACCCAAAACACTTCTGTCATGTTAATTCCTTTGATTATCACTAAAGGCTTCTGCAGTGGAGAAAGGTTTTTATGTCATTCCACAAATGAGAACACAAGTCGAGTAGCTTGCCGAAGTATATACATACAGCTGTTTGAGTGTTGGCAAGAAACTCAGGCCATCTGGCAGCCAGATCAGGGTCAGGGCTGGGACCAGAGTGAGGCATGAGGGGTACTTGCATGGTGCCAAAAACCTCAGTCAGTCATCAGGATCACTAAAATTTTAATGCAGTATTTCTAAAAATCAAAAATATGAAAATTTTAAATAAGAGGTTTAGTATTACTGATTTTTTTTTTCTTTTGCTTCAGGCTCCAGTATGGCTGGGGAAGGCATTATCTTTTTACCTTCTGTTGTTTCTCAGCCATCCAGGCTCTGGGGGGCCTGCTGGTCTACTCTGTCCTATGTCCTGCAGTTCTGTCCTAGAGTGACATGAGCAGCCTCAGGAAATAGCAGCCTGTTTCTTGCTACTGTTATCCTGGCCAGCTCTCCTATCCTAGCTAACCAGACCTCATCTGCCTGAAGGATAGTTTAGGAAAGACTTCCTCCAGGACAAACGCAATTCCTGGCTCTATCTGTGAGTCAGAAAGTGAGGTGGCATTTCCTCTTCTTCAAGATGCAATCTTCACCACTCTGAGGAATGGCAGCAAGGAATGGCGTCTGCAGAGAGCTGCCATAGTCTTACAAGGCGGGAGGAAGGGGACCCATGGCCCCAAGTCCCTCCTGTCTGCAAGGTACCATGTAACAGAGTGGAGTTGTCAAGAGCATGAATTTTGAAGCCAGACTGCTTCCATTTCTGGTCTAACCACTTGCTAGGTATGCAGTCTTAGATTAATTACTTACCCTCAAACAAGGATATTAATTTGGACCACCTAGTGAGGTTGATGCAAAGAATAAAAGATGTGAGGTGCTTAGGACTGTGCCTAACACATAATAAGCACTTAGTAAATGTCAGCAATTACTATCGTTACGTAATTTTATGCTCGCAATAACTTAATGAACTAGTCATATTTGACTAGGGATAGTAAATTGGAGTACCTCATTCAAGAAATTCAGGTGAAATGGAAGGAGACAACATCTCAACTAGCATTTTCATAAAAACACAGAAAACAGTTGATCCTTTTAGCAGAAAAGTGCCTTTCACTCAGAATGGTTTCAGTTTTCTGTATAATTGGAAATTAAGCTAGGAATAAGAGCTTGTGATAAGGCCAAGAAATTTTTGGTTTTGCTTTGTTTATTTTTATTTGAAGACTGGGCTTGCATTTTATTTCATGAGTTTTGTTTTTTTTTTTAATCATCTTTACCTAATGATTTGGAACAAAATGTTACTGTACCTTCAGCAATACGAATTACTTTTGTTTCTAACTTGCTCGTTGAAGAGAATTGCTTTTAGTCTTCTACAGAGTTTTGTGCTTTAAAAATTGCTAGTACGTAAGTCAGGGCCCTTTCTCTCTTCATCTCTTCTTGGAGTCCTGGACTGACATTGGTGTAATATACACACAGCTACCACCTGTCCCACAAATCATTCTCAAATACTGTTGAGTAGTTGAGGATAGAGCCCAGATGCTCTACACAGCCAACACAGAGAAATGTTGGTTCTGTTTTCCATTTCCCTTGACAGATTCTGCTCTGCCTAAAAGTCAAGCAAATTAAAAACATATATAAAAGTTGAAGAATTACCTAAGTAAAAGTAATTAATTACTGAAATGAAACATAAGGAAGAATCACATCAGGAACCCATGCAATCAGAGCTATGCAGAGGAGAGAGGCTAGGATCCAGGACAGATCTTGTTTTTAAAAGGAAAATTCTGCTACAAATCACTGTCCCCTTGAGAGAGAGAAGGAGTGATTTTATCTATCCCCTGGTAAGAATCATTTGGATATTCATCCATCTTCTTAAGATATCATGTTATTCCCCATAGGGTTTAAATGTGGGTAATTTGGTGTTTGTTTTGTTTTGTTTCTTCCCTTGTTAAATAAGAAATAATGGTGCTGTTCTTAAACGCAAATGTTATTTAAAAAATACCATAGAGTAGGGCACCTGGGTGGCTCAGTTGTTAAGTATCTGCCTTTGGCTTAGGTCCTGATTCCAGGGTCTTGGGATAGAGCCCGGCATCAGACTCCCCGCTCAGCAGGGAGCATGCTTCTCCCTCTCCCTCTGTCTGATGCTCCCCCTACTTGCGCTCACTCTTTCTGTCAAATAAAATCTTAAAAAATAAAAATAAGTAAAATAAAATAAATAAAAATGCCATAAGGTAGGGAGTTTGATCATTTGTTCCTGGGTAGGAGAAAGAAGGGTTGAGATAGCTAGCAAAATTTTCTGTATGTGTGATTTTTAAAATTGTGGTAAAATCCATGAAATATAAAATGTACCATTTAAACCATTTTAAAGTGTAAAACTCAGTAACATTTAGTAACTTCATAAGGTTGAGCAGCCATCACCAGTATCAAGTCCTGTTGCACTCTAGAGGCTATCCCTCCCTTTATTAGTACTTGACAAATATGTGCCTTGGAGAAGTCAAGGGGCAGAGTGGAATGACCCAAGGAAAGCTTGTCCCCAACACTGAAAGCAATTCACAACATCACCCCAACTGGTACAAGTCCATATGTGCGGGTTAACTTATTTGGCTAACACAGCAATTGATGGCATTTTTTTGCTCTAATTTTTTAGTTATGATTATATCAGACAAAATGACCAATATCTTATCTAAAACATGATCCAAAAAAGGAAAAGTCTAGTCTGGTAGTCTCCAAACTGGGCCCCACACAACTTGAGAGGTACACAAACTTCTCAATAGTTACCTCAGCTGCATAATTTTAAAGGAATTAATTTCCTGATCTTTAACTTGTATCCTAAAATAGATCTGCCTGAGAACAAGCTTGTGGCAGTCAAAACTACTGGTGGTTTCTCCTTTCTCACCTTCCTTTTTCACAGTCCCCTTTCTGCCACTTTGCAAAAGAAAGGCATACCTCCCAACCATCTGGCATGTTTTCTACAATTATATTGTGCTTTTGGATGTACAAACCTCTAGATCAAAAACAAGTGGACCATTTGAAATACTGATGTCTGGCTTTGTGTTTTTCATTGTCTTATACATGATTCTTTTAAGAGAAAAGCAAGGAGTTAGATAATGGGTATCTTGATTCATGTTGAGCTATCCAGAATTCATATACACTTAAGAAGGAGAAGGCGGGAATGCTGACCATTTTTCCCTAATAACCTTTCCTCTCCCATCTCTTGGCTATTCGCTACAGAATGTGTCCCTTTGGGGAGAGGCTCTTTTGAGAGCAAAGCCAAGACAAGATTACCGATGAAAAGTACTAAAGGGCACTGTGCTTTATTTCATCATGGCTGGGTGCCACGTTTTACCCATTAGTGGTAAAATTAGTGTTAAAAATGAGATGGTCGCCATGGGAAGGCATTTCATTGCAGTTATTTAAATTGAAAAGAGGTTAGACTTTTCTTGCCAGAAAACTAGTCTGATTTTGCTGATAATGAGGACTGGCTTTTTCAATTAGATTAGATGATTGATGTTATCTACTAAATGAATGAGCTGAATCAGCAGCTCCAAACTTATTGATGAAAATATATTTAAGACACAGAATAAGACAAAAGTGTTTCATCAAAAATATTGGACTGGGAAAGGTGAAATAAGTGAAATTTTTGAATTTCCCCCACCCTTCCTGAGTATATTGTAATAAACAGCTTGTATCTCATGGAAAGTATAACAGAAAGTCATTCTTCTGTTAACATATTGACATACTTTTATACTGGCTGGTAATACTTATCTCCCTGAATCCTGGAGTGGATCTGTCTCAGCCCCAGATCCTCTCCTGGGGACTGGAGCCTGTAAGAATTCTTTACAATCCAGCAACTATAAGGTTAATACCTTGTACCAGTAGGGGTTTTAGGACCCTGTTCAAGCACTAAGGCCTGCATCTATCTAGCCCATTTGGATAGGCTGGTTACATATCTTACATAAGTTAATATCTGGATATCACTCCTAGTCATGAGTATAATAGTCATTTTACAAATCTTAGTAAATATTCTAGGATAAACTGAGAAATGGATAACAATGAACTCCAAAGATGGATAGCAAATAATTTTGCAAACTGGTTTGCTCCCAATTTTAAAAATATTTCAACAAACTTGAAGGAGGACCTGAGTTGCAAGTTGATTGAACATGAAAGCAATTTTTGATGAGCTCTCACTGTTTGATGTTTGCATGAACTACGAGAAAGTTTAAAGAATTGGATGAAATTGTCCTATTACAACTTCTTTTTTTTTCCCAAATACTTTTATTTTATTTTTTCAGTGTTACAAGATTCATTGTTCATGTACCACACCCAGTGCTCCATGCAATATGTGCTTTCCTGAATACCCACCACCAGGCTCGCCCAACCCCCCACCCCTTCCCCTCCAAAACCCTCAGTTTGTTGCTCAGAGTCCACAGTCTCTCATGGTTAATCTCCTCCTCCGATTTCCCCCAATTCACCCTTCCTTTCCTTCTCCCAATGTCCTCCATGTTTTTCCTTATGCTCCACATATAAGTGAGACCATATGATAATTGACTCTCTCTGCT
>JAPYYM010003888.1:0-10667 GCA_028534135.1 Potos flavus
TCGTGGTCAAAGCAACTATGCTCATGGCACTCAGAAACAGCCTGGCTACCATTCCAGTGCCAGTGCTGGCTGCTCAGAGACACTACTGCTCACAGAACCAAATTGAGCACTGCCTGTGCTCTAATCTTGGAGTCACTAGCTTATCCTGTGATGACAGGACCCTCAATAGCATCTACCAGCTATTTCTGGCCTGGACACTCATAGTGCAGCAACAACAGTTCCCCTCATCCCAGTTCTACTCAATGTACTACACAATGTCATTCCTCCTGCCCTCAACCCCATGGTGTATGCACTCAAGAACAAGGACCTCAGGCAGGGCTTATATAAGTTTCTGAAGCTGGACAAGAGCAACTAACGCTGAGAATGGGCTCACTTAGATAATTCTCCCACATATTTTTTTTCCATTATATTCACCAAACATTTCACATGGCTGAAGAAGTAAGGAACTGCACTGGCAATTTTTCACTTAATATAAGGAATCTGGTGAAAAGGAAAACTTCAAAAACAGGGGTGAAACTAACATTTGAAACCTTGGTACTCAGGAAAGATCTTCATCATAGCACGATGATGTTGATTTCCTCAGGGAATCTATGGGGTGGGGAGGGGAATATGCATCTCATTTTCTTACCTACTTGCCCTGGCTAGAACTTCTAGACAATGTTGAGTAGGGGTGGTTACAGCAGATATCTTCCAATCTCTTCTTTTTAATTGGAGCATTTAGTCCACGCACATTAATTTGCTTACTGATAACATAGGACTTACTGCTGCCATTTGTCTATTTGCTCTTTAAGATGTCTTATATTTTTTTAAATGGGCAAAGTATCTGAATAGGCATTTCTCTAAAGAAGATGTGCAATGGTCATCAACCACATGAAAAGATGCTCAACATCATTAGTCATTAGAGAAATTCAATTCAAAACCACAAGATAGCACTTTATCCCCTAAACTGGCCTTAATTTGTTGTTGTTGTTGTTGTCAAAATATATTTAACTTACTGTGTTATATTAGGCTCTAGTGTACAATATAATGATTCAGCAATTCTATACATTGTTACAGACCTATCCCTCCCCCCCCCCCCCGGAAAACCTCCCATTTGGCAACAACCAATTTGTTCCCTGTACTTAAGAGCCTATTTTTTGTTTGTTTGTCTCCTTTTCTTTGTTTGTTCATGGGTTTTGTTTTTTAAATTCCACATATAAGTGAATATGGAACCTGTCATTCTCTGACTTATTTCTCTTAGCATTATACCCTCTAGGTCCATTCATGTTGTTGAAAATGGAAAAATCTTATTCTCTTTTATGGCAAGTAATATTTCATTATATATATACACCACATATTCTTTATTCTGTTCATCTATTGATGGACACGGGCTGCTTCCATATCCTGGCTATTGTAAATAATACTGCATAAAAAATAGGGGTGCATATACATGTTTTTGAATTTGTGTTTTCATTTTCATTGAGTATATACCCACTAGTAGAATTAAAAATTATATAGTAATTAGATTTTTAATTTTTGGAGGAACCTCCATACTGTTTTCCATAGCAACTACGCCAATTTGCATTCCCACCAGAGGTTTTCATTTTCTCTTGTACTTCCAAAACTATAAAACACACCTTACACCAATTAGAATGGCAAAAATTAACAAGACGGGAAACAATAAATGTTGGTGAGGATGTGGAGAAGGGGGACCCCTCTTACACTGTTGGTGGGAATGCAAGCTGGTACAGCCACTCTGGAAAACAGTATGGAGGTTCCTCAAGATGTTAAAAATAGAGCTACCTTATGACCAATCAATTGCACTACTGCGTATTTACCCCAAAGATACAGATGTAGTGAAAAGAAGGGGTGCATACACCCCAATGTTCACAGCAGCAATGTCCACAATAGCCAAACTGTGGAAGGAGCCGAGACATCCTTCAACAGATGAATGCATAAAGAAGATGTGGTTCATATATACAATGAAATATTACTTAGCCGTCAGAAAGGATGAATACCTACCATTTATATCGACATGGATGAAACTGGAGGGCATTACGCTAATGAAATAAGTCAATCAGAGAAAGACAATTATCACATGGTTTCACTCATATGTGGAATATAAGGAATAGCACAGAGGACAATAGGGGAAGGGAGGGAAAACTGAATAGGAAGAAATCAGAGAGGGAGCCAAAGCATGAGAGATTCTTGACTCTGGGAAACAAACTAAGGGTTGCAGAAGGGAGGGGTGAGGGGATGGGGCAACTGGGTGATGGGCATTAGGGAGGGCATGTGATATGATGAGCACTGGGTCTTTTTTTTTTTTTAAGATTTTATTTATTATTTGACAGAGAGAGAGAGAAATCACAAGTAGGCAGAAAGGCAGGAAGAGGGAGAGGGGGAAGCAGGCTCCCTGCTGAGCAGAGAGCCCGGTGTGGGGCTTGATCCCAGCACCCTGAGATCATGACCTGAGCTGAGGGCATAGGCTTTAATCCACTGAGCCACCCAGGCGCCCCAAGAACTGGGTCTTATCTGCAACTAATGAGTCATTGGACACTACATCAAAAACTAATGAAGTCCTATATGTTGGCTAACTGAACATAATAAAAAAAACTAAAAAAAACTAATGATGTACTATATGTTGGCTAATTGAATTTAAATTAAAAAAAGTATAAAACACTGATGAAAGAAATTGAAGATGACACAAATAAATGGAAAGTTATTCTATACTTATAGATTGGAAGAACCAATATTCTTAAAAGGTCCTTACTACCCAAAGCAATCTATGGATTTGATCTGATGCTCTCAAAATACTGACATTTTTCACAGAATTAGAGCAAATAATCCTAAAATTTTAAACAAACAAACAAACAAAACCCAACTAAAAACAACAACAAAAAATTCCCACAAAAGACCATGAATAACACAACAATATTGAGAAAGAAGAGCAAAGCTGGGGGTATCACAATTCCAGATTTCAGGATATACTGCAAAGCTGTAGTAATCAAAACAGTATGGCACTGGCACAAATATAGATACATAGATCAATGGAACAGAATAGAGAACCTGGACTGTAACCCACACTTATTTGGTCAACTAATCTATGACAGAGGAAGCAAGAATATTCAATGGAGGAAAAAATAGTCTCTTTGACAAATGGTGCTGGAAAAACTGCCCAGCTATATGCAAAAGAATAAAACCACTTTCTTACACCCTCCACACAATAAATTCAAAATGGATTAAAGACCTAGTTGTGAGACCTAAAACCATATCACTTCTAGAAGAAACCTTAGGCAGTAATATTTTTGAAATTGGCCTAGCAAATGTTTTTTAGATATGTGTCCCCAAGCAAATGAAACAAAAGTAAACAAATAAAGTACTGGAACTACACCAAAATAAAAGGCTTTTGCAGAGTAAAGGAAACCATCAACAAAACCAAAAAGCAACCTACTGAATGGAAAAGATATTTGCAAATGATATATCCAATAAAGGGTGAATATCCAAAATATGTAAAAGACTTACACAACTCAACACCAAAACAACAAATAATCTGATCAAAAATTGCTTTAATTCTTTTCACTAGCCAGTGTTAGAGATTTTGTGGAAGTACTGGAATACTCACACATTGCTGGTGGGAATAAAAATCATGTAGGAGATGTGAAAACAGTTTGAAAATCACTCAAAAAGTTGAACACAACGACCATATGACTCAGCAGTTCAACTCCCTAGTATATACCTCAAAAAACTGGAAATATATCTTCCAACAACTTGTATATGAATGTCATAGCAGCATTATTAGCCCAAAATAGAAAGAACCCAAATGTTCATCAGCTGCCTAATGAACAAACAAACTGACGCATATTCGTCAAGGCGTTATTATTCATCCATAAAAAGGATGAAATTCTGATACATGCTATTACAGAAATGAACTTTGAAAATATTATGCTACATGAAAAAAGTCAAACATGAAAGTTACATGTTATCAGTACATTTTTGGGGGGTTTTATTTGTTTGTTTTCAATTAAGTTGGCTCCACACCCAACTTTGGGCTTGAACTCAAAACCATGAGATCAGGAGTTGCATGTTTTACTAACTGAGACAGCCAGGTGCTCCAAAATTTACATGTTTTGTGATTATAGTTATTGGATGTCCAAAATAGGTAAGTCCATCAAATCAGAGAGCATATTAGTTGTTTTCAGGGGCAGGAAAGATAGGGGAATGGGAATGACTGATTGATGGTTATGGAGTTTCCTCCTGAAGCAATGGAAATGTTTTGGAATTATAAAGTGCTGATTACTGTACAGCATTGAGAATGTACAAAAAGCCACCTAATTGTAAATTTTCAAATGGCTTCATTGGTTAATTTCATGGTTGTGAATTTCACCCCTTAAAAAAAAAGATTAAGTGGAGAAAGTGTTAAAAATGTTCTCAGCATATGTATTTGTTTTATCAGTCCCAGCAAAATAAAGAAACATATATGTCTAAGAATAGGAAATGGTTTAAAAATTGTGAAAATACATATTCTGTAATGTTATATACTTATATTACCAAAAAATCCTATTCTGAATGTGCTTCTTATATAATGTAAATCAAAAATGGCAGAATTTATGTTTTAATATGATATTATCCAAACTGTTTTCAAAAACATATATGGCAAAAGCATATTAAATGAATTAGAAGTTAAATATGAGTTCTATTTATCTATTCCAAACTCATTTTTATTTTTCCAATCAATAAAAATATGCAGCTATGATTCAAAATCCAATTATGTTTTATTATTAGTGCTAGCATCACCATTAGTATCTCAAATTATTATTTATTAGAGCATCAAAATATTCTTGTCCTAATATGTAGGCATAATAAGCCTGAGCCTGAATTTCTACAATGCCATAATATTCATCATCAACATCACTTGAAAGTGAAAATAAACAATTAAAGAACACATAAACGTTTGTGACAGTGATTGAAATTCTGTGAAAAATTTTATGTGCTTTCAGCTTGTGTCCTAAAAGTCCTAATACTAAAAGAAATGAAACTCTCAATACATATTAAAATCAATAATTTCTACTAAAATTATTTTGTGTCATTCTCACCCCCCATATATAATTCTTCACACACAAGTATACCAATATAGGTACATGCATATTAAATTATTCTCTTATTTGTGAATCATTTCATAAGTAGTAAGAATATAAAGCTTCTCCTCTTTTTCTTCCCCAGTAGGGGTTAGCTTGACTCCTATACCAGTGCCCGTTTTTCTAATATGGTGTAATATCCCCTTGGGGATATTAAACACACATTTTTATTTAAAGATTCAGTTCATTAGTACAGATATTAAGAGATTTAAAGGTTGAGGGTTATGCATGTACATATAGAATCAGGACTTTTTTGACCTGAATACCTGGACCAGATTTCATTCAGCTCACTGTCTGCTATCCAGAAATTAAGGTATTAAAGGACATAAATTTGAAGGCACTAATGTCGTAAAACATTGGATTTTCTTGAAAATGTTTATCTCCTTACTTCTCAGAGTACCATTATTCCCTGTAACTTTCCATCATGATTATGAATATCTATGTTATCTCCTAACCAAATAGAAATCACTGGTCCCGTAGTAGCAGAAGTCAGGTATGAATCACCCCCATGACAAGAAAAAATGGAGAAGAGCTAGAGAATAGTTCTCAGTCATGGTCAGAGCACTCTTGCTCTTCACCTGCCCTCCCATTGTCTTGGAATAGGAATCTAACTTACTTGCTCCTCTAGAGAGGTTTATTTGTGACTATGTTTCTTCCATTCTAGATAGCAAAACCTACTTGGAGGAAACCTCTGTCATATTGAGAGAACACTCTGGGTTGTAAAATAAGGACCATCCTGTGAGGAGAGAAGCTTATTGTCTGTGGGTTTTGGGAATTAAAACAGACAACAGATGATAAAATTTTTTACCTTATAAGTATCTATATTTGTGTGTTGATGCCAATACACCTGTACAATTATATCGTAATGAGTACCTTTTCCCTGCACAAAAATTAAGTTATAATGTTTTGAAATCATTTAAACTTGTTATGGAAAAGATCTACTATGATTTGTGGTTATTATTATATTACTTGATATTAACTTAAATTTTTAACTGAGAATTCAGCAAATGTATTGAAGGTGGACCTAAATTTCTCATGTTATATTAAAACCATGATAGTAATCAACACTAGAACTATCAAAAGGAAACACAAGGAGCATAAATAAGATATTTATCTCATGGAAGAAATATATTCTTGGCACGCCTGGGTGGCTCAGTTGGTTAAGCATCTGCCTTCAGCTCAAATCATGATCCCAGGGTCCTGGGATCAAGCCCTGCATGGAGCCCTGCATCAGGCTCCCTGCTCAGAAAGGAGCCTGTTTCTCCCTCTCCCTTTCCCTCTGCCCGCCACTCCATCTGCTTATGCTGTCTCTGTCATATAAATAAACAAAATCTTAATATATATATGTATATGTATACATACACACATTCTTGAGAATGGAGCACAAATAATCTGAGACGTATTTCTTAATTCAATCAACGGGTATGTATGCTTTAGCTAATTTTCTACTTCCTCTTGTTGCATGGAATCAAGAATTGAATTGAATGATCCTATTTCCAACATTTTGACAGTAACACTAGTCAAATATTTATAAATAAAATGCTTTTAATCTATCAGATATATACAGTAATCAATTGTCTATATGTGTGTGCAAATATGTATGTATATATACATTGTATGAGTTGTTACAGTTTTGTTTCTCAATAATTTTTAAAAGAAATATGAAAATATAGTAATGAATAAAAATACTAAATAGAAATTTACAAGCCTCACAGAAAAACACTTGATGACAATATTGGTATGTAAGGAATCAAATTCTAATATTCCAAACCCCTACTATTCTTTGTCTATAATACAAATTTTAAGGCCTTTGAGAGTCTTCCAATTATTAACTTAACTCCCCATCAATATTACTATATAAAAAATTGAGGATTAGCTAATGAGTTGCAATATATTTTAGTGAATTACTCATTTTGAATATTCTACCATGGACTGATAAAGTGAAAAATATTATTTCAGAGTTTCCTATTCTTTTGTGAATGGAAAACGATAACCACCTGGAGATGAAACATTTTGTACAATCCGTTATTTGCACTGTGTCAAGCATGGCATCTATTGTTTCTCAAAAGTGATCTTGGTCCAAAATTTGCTTGTTTGATTTCTATTTTGTCTGACATTAATATTTCCTAACAGTTTTGGGGTATGTGTTAGTATGATTTTTGTTGGCTGAAAGTCTTTGTGTATACTTTGTGTATGGTTTGCTTTGCACATCTTATATACTGTTCAAAAATATACTTTGCTTATATATATATATATGCACATTTTTTATGTATGTCAAATTAATGTGAGTTGTGACTCATATGTAGTATATGTTAATTAATTGCCCTTTATAGCCCAATCTAAAATATTTGTTTTGCCTGCTGCCTTATTTTTTCTCTCCTTTTTTTTGATATTTCTTTTGTTTTATCTATTTTATGAGGGGGATTTTTTTTGAAATTTAGGCTTTCTATTGATTTATGAAGTAGACATTATAATTCTATTCCCTTTAGTCATTCTTTTATGCTATCCAAAAAAAATATTGTGACTACATATAAGAATGCTTAAAGTCTACTATGAAATTTGACTCATTTTTACGTTAATCATTCGTTCACTAAAAAATATCTGTTGACATCTAATACATGCACAATGTCTTGCTAGACACTGCAAATAAAAATATCAATACAATATGTCCAAATATTAACGGTTTGGTTAAATTGTGGCTGATTCAAAAACATTGGTAGGTTTTTACAATACCGTGATGTTAAAATAAAATAGAGACAGATCCATTGGCAAATGTATTCCTTACCTACAAAGCCTGCCACTTTTCCAATTATGTCATATCAAGAACATTAAAGGGGTGGTTCTCAATCCTCTCTGAGAGGCAGTTGAGTTCTCCTGAAGAAGATGAAGATAGAAGCTGGATTTTGTGGTGGGAGGACACGAAAATGGATCAGAGTGTTGCCAAATCACAAAACCGAAATTACCAGCATGATTTGGGTAGGAAAGAGCAAACAGCAATTGAGGAGATTGCTGATCTGGCAGAATCCTAATCATGCTTCATGCCCAAGAACATTTGTCTTTTCCTCTTTGAAAAATTTCCTGAGCTCCTCCAAAATTTAGCTTAGTTGCCCTTTCTATCTTCCTTCATGAGTCTGTGATGACACCAGAACAAACTTCAAGGAGCATTCTGAATTAGTTTGCTTTGTGTTGCTTTGCTATTTCCAAAAAGTGTGGCTTTTTGAAGTATTAATCTTTCATTCTTCAGTGAGAGTAAAGATAAAAGAGAAATGTAGGTAGAAAAACTGCATAAAGAACAACTTGGTATCTCTGACTCATCCGCTACTCATAATTATCATCTTATGATGACTGTTTATTCTGGGAAGACACATTAACATGCACTATAAATGCAGATACATCAGCTGTGATGTGGGCCAAGGATGAGACATCGTAAAAAATGAAGGGTTGAACCCAATATTCATATTGAAGTGTGAGACCCACAGTGTCCTCGTACTCAACTCCAAGAACACTGGAAGCCCATCACATATTCCTACAGGAAGTACATTTGTGGATTCTTTTCTGAAAAAATTCTCTGAGTAAAGACCCATAAAAGCTGACAACTAAGGATGTCAACAATGAAACAAAGAGGTCCTTACAGAGTAAGGTCCTTACAAAGGTCCTTACAAAGTAAATCCTACCAATTGCTGAGACTCAGTCATCACCTGGAGTTTCAAACCAGCTTCAAAGACTTCTTATTAAGTGTGAATTAATAGTCAAAGCTTGCAAGATATTTGACAAATAGATCCAAAATTAAAGATTACAAAGCAAGCTACAAATTTTTTAAAAATGAAAGTAATATGAAAATAATATATATTAAGCAGAATATATAGATATATATTTATATATCACCTTTAATTTGCCTTTCTTCATTATGGGTATAATGGAAAATTTTTACTTGAGTTAGAATGAATATATCCATCAAGTCTATATCCACACTGATCCTCTCCTATAATTTGACCACATTATTTTTCAAAAATCCTATGTATTTATATCGTCCTTAATGTTTCCAGTATTGTAAGGAAAGATAAATTGCACATATTTAGTAGAAGTACATTATGAAAATCTGTTTCACTTTTCACATTAAAACTGAAGAAATGCTTAAATCAAGGAATCTACTTTGATATAAGGTAATGACTTACTGATTTGATTTAAAAACATTTATCTCAAACTCGTTTTTTTTAAACATTCACTTTATTCATTATAGTGTGAGTATATGCACAGCTCCAAGAAGAAAAAGTATGTTAAGAAGGGGAAACCAGACTGAGTTTAAGAATACTGAGATTGCATGGAGCACTGGGTGTTGTACATAAACAAGGAATCTTGGAACACTACATCAAAAACTAATGATGTATTTTATGGTGACTAACATAACACAATAAAAAAAAAAGAATACTGAGATTCGTGAAGCATATTTCTCTTTGTTATAGTTATTTGGATTTGGACTGGTCATTAGCAATTCTGGACATCCATTTACACACTCACACACACATACACACAAGGGTATACCAACTTATCTCATACATTTTAATTAAAATTAAATAATATTCATGAGTAGTTCAAACATTCACATGTATTTGAATAAAAACAAAGCTTTTTTCACTGACCTATATTCTGATCTGTGACCTAAGTGTCTCAATGCATAAACATCTCTACTCTCATTCTGTAACTTAGGTCTCTAAAGAAAGTAAGCCATTAGGAAAACCAACCTGAACAGGCCAGGCTGTGGTATCGGATCACTTTACTTTTCTCCAGGTTCCATGATTTACCAGAAAGAAGATAATAACCAAGTTGCTGACAACTCTAACGTGTAATTCTTCAATTATGAAGGGGTGTAAATAATGTGTCTTGCCCTATGGAGTTCTAGGATGATTGTCTGAGGCAACATGTACAATATACTACCATGATTCCTGTTTCGCTGGAAATGTCCAATAAATGTTAGTGGCAGAATCAGAATGACGATGAAGAATCTTCCATTTCAAAAACTGAACATGGTAACTTCTTTTCAAATACTGTCTGGGAGTCTATTAAGAACACTACATCAAAAAGTAATGATGTACTATATGTTGGCTAATAGAACATAATAAAAAGAATAGTAACTTTGAATATTTTTTTCTTTTAGTGAAGGATGTTGCAGGATTTCACACATTCCAACATCTCTAAGTTCCAAGTCTCTGAGTTCATTCTGATGGGATTCCCAGGCATTCACACCTGGCAGCACTGGCTCTCCCTGCCCCTGACTCTGCTCTACCTCTTAGCTCTCACTGCCAACATCCTTATCCTGATCACCATCAAAGAGGTCACACTGCACCAGCCTATGTACTATTTCCTGGGGATCCTGGCTGTGGTAGACATGGGACTGGCCACCACCATCATGCCCAAGATTTTGGCCATCTTATGGTTCAGTGCTAAGGCCATCAGTCTCCCTGAGTGCTTTGCTCAGATGTATGTCATACATTGTTTTGTGGGCATGGAATCAGGTATCTTTGTCTGCATGGCTATAGACAGATATGTAGCCAT
>JAPYYM010003889.1:0-10667 GCA_028534135.1 Potos flavus
GTCCTCTGCTGGCTCCTCCCCACTCGGTCCTCACCACCCGTGTCACCTCCCCCACGGCGCCTCTTCCTGCCGCAGACTCGGTCTGACACTCTCCTCCAGGGCGGGCTCCCGGATTGGTCCCGACCTGCTTGCCATCGCTGCGCCCACTCCCCGCCCCCCAAGCTTTTCTCCATCAGACAGAACTGTCTGCTGCTCGCGGGATCTTAAGTCCGAAAGGGGCTGAGAATGAAAGAAATTTCAGGGGCTCCAGATGAACTTTTCTTCAGCGGAGAAAACTCTTCGTGATGCATTTGTTTCTCAATGAAATTTTCACAGGAAGACGGAGACTTGGCTGAAAGGGGACCCAGGGCCAGTGTCAGCATGAGCAGCCCTGGTAAATACCCAGAGTCCCATTAGGCCGCGTCCTTCACCTCGCAAGAGGATGGCTGATTGGCCTTCTTGGTTCCATGGTGAGGGGAAACCCAAGTTTGCAGACCGGCCTCAAGAGCCGAATTTCCCGGTCTGCCCTTGTCCACTGACCTGCGGAGTGTGGAGAAGGCCAGGCTCCTAGCCCCTGAGTGCTGACCCCCCACGAAACAAGACTCCAGCCGGAACACCACCCCGTCTCTTCTTGATAGGTTTCTCTCCACGGCCGGGAGGGTGGAGAGTGCCAGAAATCGGACGATATCCAGTCTGGTTTGTCTGACTCAGTATTTCCCACGCTGCTTTTGTGAAATGGTAGCCGACAGAACAGAAATCTTAAGAGGGTTTCATGATCAAAGAAGCTTGGGAAAGATGTCTAACTTCTTGGATCTAGAAGGAGAAGAAACACTTTCAACCGTGTTTCATCCAGCTTAAATATTTTCACTCTGGATCTCCTCCCCCCGACACACATGTGAGCGTGCACACACACACACTCTCGGCTATAATACCTCTTAATGTTGTGAACATAGTTTGAAGACGTTGTGGTACATTGCAAAGACCGACTTTCTTAATCGCCATCCAGATTTGTAAATTCTGTGCATTCCTCTGGTCACAGCAGTAGCAGCACTGACAAGGCCTGCATTCATCCATTGACGCTGCTTGTGTTCACACACATCTCCTTCAGACACGGTTTTGGAACCGCCACCCCAGCGTGTTAGCTACCACGGAACCAGAGGCCAGCCAGACACGACGGTTGTCTTCAGATTTGGAAACAAGGTCGCTGGGAACGAGGTGTCTCCTCCGCTCCTTGACTCTTCCCGATTTCAAATCTGGAGAAGAAGGTGGGTGAGCGAGCAGGACCTCCCTCCCTCCCTCCCTCCCTCCTTCCTGCCCACTTTCGCTCTGGTCAGACCAGCCTCACTGAAAATATGGTACCAAAGTTTATTCCCATAGCATCGACCAGAATCTCTCACAGAATTTCCACCAAATAAGTTATGTATGCCTCCTTAGATGATAAATTAGGCATGAACAGTACTAACATTGTCAGGGAAACAAGTCAAAATTGCCTGAACTTGGAATTTTTGATGAGCACTTTGTTTTAGGACTTTGGAATAGCGACATCTTCCCCCAAGAGGCTTTGACTTTACTACTCTTTTTTTCCCCTAGGTCATAACGAAACATGCCTCATCATCAGTTTTGATTTTCTCAAAAACAATCTTATTTTCTTTCTTCAAAAGTTCAGAAAAATGTCGAATATGCACTTTCTGTGTATGTTGCAAACTGTGAGGCACACTCTTCAATCGTTGTTTTTGCAGAATGAGTTTTTATAAAGTCAGATTTTTCTTAACCATTTTTCCTGCAAGTTACCGTGTGTTTGAGTGAACCCAGCCTCCGACCCCTGTGGCGATGGGGGGGTTGCTGGTGGCCATCACAGGTGTCCGATCTCAGCTCCTTGAGCGCCTCAGGCCAGTAAGGCCCCTGCCAATCACATTAACGCCAGCGTTTCATGCCTTTTTTGCACGTTCAAATTCATCTAACTATAGAAACCTCGATGTTTGCTTTTTCTAAAGAATGTCCCCGTTTCAGGCCGACGCGATCCACTGCACCTCCGGGCCTAGAGCGGAGCGGGCCCCAGAAATAGCGGCGGTGGGAGTACCAACCCTCTGAACGGGTCTCTGAAAGGAAGACACAGGCAGGTAATGTCTGGACAGACAGAACGCGCACGGGGGGCGGGTCTGTTTTCGCAGGGGTGGCAGAGCCGCGCGTATCCGGTGAGACCGTCTGGTGTGCGGAAAGGCACAGACCCGACGGGAGAGCTCCTCTAGACGGCGGTCCCCCCACCCCTACCCACCCGCTAACGCGGTCCGGATCATCCATTTTTAGAGAAGGACACCATATTTCATGGCAGAGGACAGACCCCCGGGGCCCGTGCAGAAGCCGCTGGTGTTCCGCGTCGACGACAGCACGCCGGAAATGGTGCAGAGCGTGCTGCTGGAGCGCGGGTGGGACAAGTTCGAGAAAGGGGGACGGGACGTGGAAGACTGGAACCTATACTGGAGGACCTCCTCCTTCCGGATGGCCGAGCACGTCAACATCAAACCGTGGCAGCACCTCAATCACCACCCGGGCACCACCAGGCTCACCAGGAAGGACCACCTGGCCAGACGCCTGAAGCACATGCAGAAGACATACGGCGCGTCACTGGACGAGTTCATCCCCTTGACGTTCGTCATGCCCAACGACTACAGCAAGTTCGTGGCCGAGTACTTCAGGGAGAAGCACGCGCTGGGCGCCACGCACAGCTACTGGATCTGCAAGCCCGCGGAGCTCTCCCGCGGGAGGGGCATCCTCATTTTCAGCGATATCAAAGACTTAATCTTCGACAACACCCACGTCGTACAGAAATACATCTGCAACCCTCTGCTCGTGGGCAGGTACAAATGCGACCTCCGCATCTACGTCTGCGTCACCGGCTTCAAGCCTCTGACCATTTACATTTATCAGGAAGGGTTAGCGCGGTTTGCCACGGAAAAGTTCGACCTCGGGAATCTGCGGAACAGTTACGCCCATTTGACCAACAGCAGCATCAATAAATCCGGGGCCTCGTATGAGAAAATCAAAGAAGTGATCGGTCATGGCTGCAAGTGGACCCTCAGCAGGTTCTTCTCCTACCTTCGCAGCTGGGACATGGACGACCTGCTTTTGTGGCAGAAAATCAACCACGTGGTGATTCTCACGGTGCTCGCCATCGCTCCCTCGGTCCCCTTCGCGGCCAACTGCTTTGAGCTCTTTGGGTTTGATATTTTGGTGGACGACAACTTGAAACCATGGCTTCTAGAGGTCAACTTCAGCCCCGCCCTGTCCGTAGATTGTTCGGCAGACGTATCCGTGAAGAGGAAACTTATCCACGACACCATTGAGCTGATTTACTTGCGGGGCTTAAGAAACGAGAGGACAGAATGGCGTGAAGGTACCAAAGGGAGACGCAGTGTGTCCCTCGCCAAGCTGGACGCGGGCAGACTCAACAAACCTTGCAGCGTGCTCTCCTGCAAGTCCCTCTTACGGCTAACAGGCAGAACGTTTAAGGATGAATCTGCTGTGAAGAAAGCCCTAGAAATATGCCCTGAAAATAAACACGCCTCCCAGTCAAGGGAAATGACGAGCAGAAGGAAGGACCTACTTCTGTCAACAAAAGAGGCCCCCAAAACCAAGCCGAAGCTAAAGGATAGACACTCGACCCATAAGACGCGCGTTCCATTCGTGTCACTCATTCAATCCTGCGTGGGCAAGACCAGCATCTCCCCGTGCGTCCCCTCGGACAACAGCAAGGTGCCGGATCTCCAAGCAGGGAATTTTGTGCTCATTTTTCCTTTCAATGAAGCGACTTTCGGAGCGTCTAGGAATGGATTAAATGTCAGAAGAATAATCCAAGAGCTCCAGAAACTAATGAATAAGCAGCATTCCCATGTGGTGGAAAAGGAAGCAAAAAGAAGGTGACGGGAAACCAGGGAGTCCTTCTCCGGGGACAGCAATGACTCAGCCCTTGACCTCTGCGTTCAGCACATCGACCATGTCACTGGGACCTCTGATGTGGGTGTGTATGTAAATACAACGACTCTGCAAAGTCAGACACGTTCAGGCGGTGATTAAATTATATGATATGACTGGTTTATTTGCTCCGATTTTTTGGGAGAATACAACCCAGCCTCTTGCCTGTACTTGGAAATGCTTTATTATGATTATACTGTGCATTTATATAAACATGAAAAAAAAGATTATTAGAATATTTTTTAAGGACTCTTCTGTGAAAATAGTACAAAAACAGGTCAAGGGTTAACTTTGTTTTTTAACACATCATTTTTTGTTCAATATTGTTTTTTATCAACTTTATGATTAAACAGTCGTCCGGGGTGATACTGATTGCTGAAAACCTTCCCCTAAAATACCCAAACGACCCTGTCATTCCTCGGTCCTGGGCCCTAACTCAGACACTGTGGCACATCGCTCAGCCACTGGGGACATCCATCAGCCATATTCAGAAGGTGGCCTCCTCTCGGTTGGTCCCCTCACTGATAGATTACCCTCCTAGCATGTGGCCGCGGAACCTTCCAGATGCACCCATGTTACCACTCCTGCCTCGTGAGAAAGCACTGACGAGTCCTAAGACACAAAGTCTCCAGCATTGACTTGAAAACATCATGCTGAGTGGAAAAAAGCCAGACACCAGAGGCCGCAAGTTGTAGCATTCCCTTTACGGGGAACGCCCTGGGTCGGCAAATTCACAGACGCAGAACGCAGATTGGTGTTTGCGGGGCCGGGGTGGGGGCGGCGGGGGAGCGACTGCGAGGGCGCAGGGAGATTCCTTTCGGAAGACAAGAACGTTCTGGCGGTGGTTGCACAACCCTGTGAATGCGCCAAATGTCACTATGCTTATTTTACCACAATAAAAATGTTAAAGCAAAACGAGTTAAGATAGACTGGCCGAAACCATAGACTGGGGACGCAGGACGCGCGGTGGGTGACAGGGCCGTGGCGAGAGAACGTGGGAAGGACCAGCACATGATTACGTGCTGGGACTGCACCTGCAGCGCCCCTCTGTGGCTAACGAAATTCTAGCGCTTGATCTCAATGGTTCAGGAAAAAAAGGGGAGAGAAAACATCCAGCACTCTGGCCACGAGGCTGTATCTATCTCCTGTTTCGGTCCTTGCCTGGCCGCCTGCATGAGTCCATTTCTTTGCTCCCAGCCTCGTTCCAGGGAAGATTTAAAGGGAAGGAGTGGGAACAGAAGTGCATCAAGATCGTTCTGACTTTTCGCATCAGGTTCCCACTTTATGGTATTTGGCAAATAAAGAAAAGGCTCTTTTCCACAAACGCTGAGGCGGGCTGTAAGACCAGAGCAGGAGCCTGGCATCCCTGGAGAAGCAGAGATTAGCTCTCACCCCTCCGTGTCTTCAAATCCTCACCCCTTCATCGTGAGCCAGGTTTTAATGACTCGGCTGGGAGGACGAAGGCTGCAGAGAGGACTGAAGCGTGCGCTGTGAGGGAAAGATGATTTTATTGGAGCGCTTGAAGTTTTACGGCAATAGCCTTGGGCCACCGGTCAGGAAAAACATGCAGAACGTCTGGGTAGTATATCTTTTAAATGACAAAATGTCATTTAAATCATAGTGAGCTAATGTAAACTTCAAACGCGCCAGGAAATCGTACGTGCGTAGAATTTGCATGCAGGGACGCAGCTGTGGAAGGGCCATGCAGGGGACATATAAACGCAGTCTTGCTCAAGTAGAAAGGTCAGAGCTAGGGTCCAGAGACTTCTCCAGGAGATGGGCTGGCTCTTCAAAAAAATCCTTGGACTTGCACTTCTAGGAAAACGGCATAGACGTACATTTCCTCGCACCTTCACTAAGTAGGGCTGAAGGCCTTGGCCAGTACGAGCAGACAAACCTAAGGGGTCACCCAGGGAGAAAGAAGGCAGTGCCGCCAGGGACCCCAAGAAACACAGTGCCGGGTTTTCCGGCTTTGGGGCTTTGGGTGTTTTGGTGGCTTTCTTTGGCCTCACATCCCCAACCGGGAGCTAAAGGAGCGCACTATGCGCCGGGCACAAAGAACTGAGCCTCCTCTCCGAGCGAGGGACCGGGACAGGAGCAGCTCAAGGAAAATGTACGGAAAGGGGCCTGGGGCATGAATGGGGTCGCTGGCTCTGAGGAAGCTCCGGGGAGCGCGATGCGGCCTGCAGTTGAAGGGAACAAACTGGATCCCATCTCCCCTGCACTCGGGCTTGGAAGAAACTAGAGCAGGGGCCACAGGAAGTCAGGATGAGAGTCTTCGGGAAGGAATGCGGAAGGACGTGTGCTCCAGGACACTGAGGTCGCCCTGGGCCTTGAGGCCATGGGGGGAGGGCCACGCCTGCCCCGAGTGGGTGGAGCCGGAGCTGGAAGTTGCGGGATCGCACCGGCCGGGAGGCGGCAGGTGCACAGCGGCCGGCGGGCAGGAAACAGACCCGCAGCGGGGCGCACAGCCGGCCTGCAGCCCGCCGCCCTCGTGGGCATGGACTCGGGCAGAAGGAGGGCAGCCCCCCGTGCGGTCTCTTCAAACCTGACCTTCGGGAACCTTCCCGTCTGCTGAGCGGACTCACCGCATCCATCCGCACATGTGCGCGCCGGCCCCCTGTGGAGGAGGCTCGGCCGGGCGTCTCCGCTCCCCTGCAGGGCGGACCCCATCGGGAAGGGGCCCGCTCCCCTTGCAGGGTGGACCCGGTCAGGAAGGGACGGTGGGAGGTAAGCCACATCCCCGCGTCCTCTGCTGAGATGCCGATGTGCCCAAGCAGGCTACTGTCTGCAGTGACTGTCCGTTTCCGTCTCCCCCGGGGTTAGTGTCTCCGGGGACTCTGCCAGGGGGCGATGCATTAGACCGGCCAGCCGCGGGATGGAGGCGGGAAGGGACAGGCCACCGAGTTCCCTGCAGGACGCCACCCTCCCCTGGCTCGGCTCACCTGCCAGTGGGCTCAGTCCTCCTCCGGCTACATGCTGCTTTCCTGTGTGTCTCTTTTAGGCTCAGCCTGACATGTCATTCTAGGATCCGAGGGTAAAGAAATACCTCCTCTCTCTCTCTCCTTCTGTGAAAACTCCAGGGAAGACGCTGGACCACGTTGCCCAGTGGGGGGATGGCAGGGCAGGCCGAGGTCACATGGGTACCCTTTACCCCAGAGAATGGGGGTTCGGGGTCACCCCTGGGGGCCCTCAGAGCCCCTGGAGAGCAGGAGGAAGACTTCCGTTGAGGAAAGCGAGGAGGTACAGTTTTGGGAAGAAGGGGTGCTGGGCAGACATAGGCAGGGTTTGCCTGTGAAAACGGAGGGGTAGTCAGACAGGGAGATGCAGGGAAACTGAGGCCGAGGGCAGTCCCTGAGGACTTGATGCCACCTGAGGCCGCAGGCGGATACCGGATGTCGGGCAGCGTCTGCGG
This sequence comes from Potos flavus, assembly GCA_028534135.1. Classification (NCBI taxonomy): domain Eukaryota; kingdom Metazoa; phylum Chordata; class Mammalia; order Carnivora; family Procyonidae; genus Potos; species Potos flavus. The sequence goes on from JAPYYM010003889.1 coordinate 7,367, forward strand.
TGGGAGAAAGGAGTCCATCCTCGGTCAGGACCAGACGGAGGAAAGAACACAGGCCAGCGGCGGCTTGCAGCACCAGCGAGGGCCCCACAAGTGGTCGCCGGCCTCCTGGAACTTTCTGGACCCTCCCACCTCGTGCGTTCCCCACCCCGTTCACCCGCAGCTGCTCCCGGAGGATGGCGCTGGGCTTCGGGACACTTGTCCCCTCGGAGGAGGAGGAGCCCAGCAGACGCCCCTCCCCAGGAGTGTGAGTGTGTGGGGAGCTGGGAGCCGGGCCTTCCCAGCCACCGACGTGTTGGGAAGGGTGCCCGTCGACCCCCGAGCAGCCGTGCAGAACCTATCAGTGCCTTAGTGGGGGTGAATGGGCATTCCCGAGACCCGGTAGTCACCTCCCTTCCCACTTCTGAGCTAGAAAACTGGGAGGGAGTCTGGTGGCGAGGGTCCTGGGCAGTGGGGCTGGCCCCGGGGGGGGACCCTGGCTCTGGTCGCTGCCACGGTCGCTGGCCACGGGGCCCCTGGCTATGGTGCGCTGCTGCCTTGCAGAAGCACGGAAGGGCTCCGAAGCCTGAACAAGCGGACTGCTCCCGGGTTGAAGAAGCAAAGGACGCCCAAGCTTTCCAAGGGCAGACAGGAAGAGGTCGGCAGGCTAGCCTGCGCGGTGGGAAAGAACGCAGGTGTCGTGAAGAGCGCGCTCCCCCTTCCTCCTCCCCAGTGCAGCTTCCCAAAAGAGAGGACATGATTCATTGGCCAGAAATTTAAGTTCTAAAATAACTCAAATATTATCGTCATTAAAAATCTGATTTGGGGTCGGTTTTGGTGACTATTCTATCACCGAGTCAGTACTTCCTACAAAAGCTGGACACTTTCAAGGCCTATGGGGACTTTCTTCAGGTTGTAAAGAGGTTTCTGTTTTATTTTGTTTTTCCATGCATTTTCAAGTAGGTCTCTGCTGACTGGCAGCTGGAGAGCCAGAAGGCGCCCGAGGCGGTGACGCAGACCCAGACCCCCGATGCTCCCGGGCGGGGGCCCTGGGGCCACGTGAGGCCGCCTCCCTCAGCGGGGGCTGTGACCCGACATTCCCGCTAGAAGTTTCAGTATCTGTCTTGCCTTTAATTTAACCAAATGCCTTGCTGTCAGTTTTTCTTAAAAAAAAAATAAAATAAAATATATCCAAACAAAATAAAGGAAATAAATATGCTGGAATCACATTTCTAATAGCTGTATTAGTGCTCTGTAGATTATGTTTTTGGTTTTTTATGTCCAAGATCTGGAAACACGCACCTATTAGCAGACCGTGTGGTTTGGCAGGGGATTTGCCTGGCATCCTCGGATGCCAAGGGAAGTCTCTCGGGAGAGAGTATTTTTATTCCTTAGAACCCTGGAGTGAAATAAGTGAAGCAGAGAAAGACGATTATCATGTGGATTTACTCATCTGTGAAACATAAGGAACAGCGTGGGGGACCACTGGGGAAGGGAGGGAAAACCGAACGGGAAGGAATCAGAGAGGGAGACAAACCATGAGAAACTCCTAATCGTAGGAAACAAACTGAGGGCTGCTGGCAGGGAGAGGGGGTGGGGGATAGGGTAACTGGGGGATGGGCGTTAAGGAGGGAGCAGGACGTGATGGGGGCTGGGTGTTATTTAAGACTGATGAGTCACTGACCACTACATCTGAAACTAATGATGGACTATATGTTGGCTAATTGAATTCGAATTAAAAAAAATAAAGATTGTATTAAAAAAGAGAAAAGAAAAGAACCATGGAGCACATCCAGTGGAGGAAGTCGCTGGGAGAGGAGACAGGTTTGGGGCGATGAGTCCACTCGGGTGGCCGAGGTTCAGCGAACCCCGGTGTGGGCGAGCCCGTGGCAGGCCGAGGGGTGTATCAGCAGTCCGGGGGTGTCGCGAGGGGACGGTGGGCTCTGGGCGGGAGATCCAGCTGCCGGGAGGACAGCGCCCGGCATCCTGTCACCACGCACACGGTGCCAGCAGCAGAAACCTAGCCACCAAGGGACAGGGACGCCTCAGAGACAGGTGACCGCCAAGCGAGGGACAGAGCTAAGGACACTTTTAATTTCCTAGATTCGCCACACTTCATCAGAAACCGAGGACTCCTATGCCGTCACACGGAGAGAACCCTGTTGGATGGTGTTCTTCCATCGAGCGTCGCGGGAGGCAGCGGCGTCTCCCAAGGCGTCTGCGCCCTCGTCCGGGGGCCGTGAGGCTGTCACCTCACACGGCAGAGGGCAGAGGGCTGCTATGTAACCGTCCCTCAAAATAATATGCTGCTGAAAATATAACCGGGAGGAGTTGTGCTGGTCATGCAAGCGTGCTTAAAGACAACCTGGAGAAAAACATGCAGTCGCAGCAGGCCTCAGGGGGAGGGGGAGATACACGTTCTTGAAGCCGAGCAGCTGGGGAGGCCCGGCCCGCTCAGGGCGGAACGCCGCCTGCTTCCCTCTTTCGTGATCTCCCCTGCCTCCGGGAGAGCTTGCTGATGGGGTTATCCATTTAAGGGCCAAGTGCGCTTACTCTACAATGAATTCCATGCTGATCGACCGACCAGGCACACCCTTCTCTTCTCCTCGTTTAATCTGTAAGACTCGGGATCAACTGTGACTCACATTCCTTCTGGTTTACCCACAAACAATGTATAATCTTCTCCAATAAATACGGGATTAAGGAGCTGTTCGGGGCGGCAGTCTTCTCAACTGCCGAGCCCTGCTCCCAATCTCTTGCAGCTGACTTGTTCGTTCTTCTCCCGGGCGCCGTCAGGAAGCGGTAACGGGAGCAGAGTCAGGGGGCCGTGGCGACTCCGCGTCACTGGCTCTGGGGGCGGAGGAAGGGCGCCGCGGGCCCGGGACGGGAAAGGGAGAGGGCTGTCCCCGAGGCCCCTCGCAGGGACCCAGGCCCGCCAACCCGTCTCAGAATCCCCACTTCAGAGCTACGAGCCGCTGTCGGTAGGGATTTGTTTCAGCAGCAACAGGAGACTTAAGTGTTGAGTTCTAAATAAGAAGACACAGACTAAGCAAACACGGGCTAATATGGTTGTTTAACGGAAGCATAAAAAACAAGGTCAGCTCGCTCGCGTAGCACAGGAGGCAGTCAGCTTGGCTCCCCTCAAACTTCCTGTCTCTCCGGCTCAGGATCAGCACGGGGCGGTTGGCAGCCTGCGAACCTATGAGATCGTGCACATCCCCGCGGCACCGGTGTGCGCCCCCGAGGCACAGGATGGGTCCCCGAGGCACAGGGGCGGGTCCCCGAGGCACAGGGGCGCGTCCCCGAGGCACAGGGGCGCGTCCCC
>JAPYYM010000389.1:0-14752 GCA_028534135.1 Potos flavus
GATGCAGATGCAGTACAAAGAAGGGACACATGTACCCCAATGTTCATAGCAGCAATGGCCACAATCGCCAAACTGTGGAAAGAGCCAAGATGCCCTTCAACAGATGAATGGATCAAGAAGATATGGTCCATATATTCAATGAATATTATGCCTCCATCTGAAAGGACGAATACCCAGCTTTTATTTTACCATGGACTGGACTGGAAGAGATTATGTTGAGTGAAATAAATCAAGCAGAGAAAGTCAATTATCATATGGTCTCACTTACGTGTGGAGCGTTAGGAAAAACATGGAGGACATTGTGAGAGGGTGTGGAGGGATGAATTTGGAGGAAATCGGAGGGGTGAAGAACCATGAGAGACTGTGAACTCAGAAAAAGGGACTGAGAGTTTTGGAGGGGAGGGGGTGGGCGGATGGGCGAGCCTGGTGGTGGGTATTGAGGAGGGCACGTATTTCATGGAGCACTGGGTGTGGTACATAAACAATGAATCTTGTAACACTGAAAAAATAAAATAATAGTATTTGGGGATAAAAAAAAACTTATTCTAGAGGTTCATTCTGACTAGGTTCTTTTATTTCTTCTCATACACTTCTGTCAGTCTTTATGTTTGTTTGTGTTTGTTTATATACCTTATAAATCTTATTTTGCAGTCCATTCAGGCTAGGATCTCTTTTTTTTCTCTTTTTCTCTCTCTCTTTTCTTATCTTTATGCTTTCTTTTTGGAGGTGAATTCCAGTTGCTCTAAAACCTTCCGGGGGCACCCTGCCAGGATCACGGGTGATATATTCAGCTATATATCCTCTCACCCACTTCTCATCAAAATGACTAGGAGGAGGAACCCCCAACAGAGGAAAAATCCAGAGACTGCATCCTCTCCCTCAGAACTATTGGACTTGGACATACAAGTATGTCAGTAAGGGAACTCAGGGTAACAATTATCCAGGCAATGGCCAGGATGGAGAAAAACATTAATCACAACATAGAATCTCTAAGGACAGAACTGAGAACCAGTATGGCAGAAGTTAAAAACGCTATCAGTGAGATCCAATCTAATCTAAATAGTCTAACAGCTAGAGCTACGGAAATAAAGGATAGAATTAGTGATCTAGAGGATAAGATGGTTGAGAGGAATGGTCAGGAGGAGGATTGGAACAAACTACTTAGGATCATGAGCACAGAAGTAGGGAAATAAATGATGCCATGAAACGTTCCAATGTCAGAATTATTGGAATCCCTGAAGGGGTGGAGAAAGACAGAAGACTAGAAGAGAGAGTGGACCAAATTCTGAATGAAAATTTCCCCAACCTGGGGAATGGAGCAAGTGTTCGTGTTTTAGAGGCAGAAAGGACACCCACCAAGATCAACGAGTCAAGAAAAAGAGCTAGAGACATCACTGTAAAATTTGCAAATTATAGTTTTAGACAAGAGGTCCTGAGGGCAGGTAGGGGGAAGAGAGCCCTTACGTACAGAGGAAGACCCATCAGAATAACATCAGACCTGTCCACAGAAATCTGGCAAGCCAGAAAGGGCTGGCAAGACATATTCAGGGCACTCGATGAGAAGAACATGAAGCCAAGTATACTTTATCCAGCAAGGCTCACATTCAAAATGGATGGAGAGATAAAGAGCTTCCAACAACAGCAAGGATTAAAAGAGTATGTGACCACCAAGCCAAGAATAAAGGAAATATTAAAGGGGGTTCTAAAAAAGTAGAAAGAACCCATGAGGGACATAGAACAGGAAATTACAATCTATAGAAACAAGGACTTCAGAGGCAACATGATGTCAATAAAAACTTATCTTGCAACAATCACTCTCAATGTGAATAGCCTAAATGCTCCCATAAAAAGACACAGGGTTTCAAACTGGATAAAACAACAGGACCCGTCCATATGCTGTCTACAAGAGACACATTTGGAACCTAAAGGTACATTCAGACTGAAAGTGAAGGGATGGAAAAACATCTTTCATGCCAATGGGCCTCAAAAGAAAGCTGGGGTAGCGATTCTCCTATCAGATAAATTAGACTTTAAGCTAAAGACTGTAGTCAGAGATACAGAAGGACACTACACCATTCTTAAAGAGTCTACCCTCCAAAAAAATCTAACAATTGTAAACATATATGCCCCCAATAGAGACCAGTCAACTACTTAAGCCAACTGTTAATCAAAATAAAGAGTCCTATTCATATGAATACATTAATTGTAGGAGATCTTAACAGCCCACTCTCAGTAACAGAAAGATCATCCAAACAGAAAATCAATAAAGAAACAAGAACTTTCAATGACACACTGGACCAAATGGACCACATAGATATAACAGAACATTCCACACTAAAACAGCAAAATACTCATTCTTCTTGAGCGCATAGAAATTTCTCCAGAATACACCACATACTAGGGCACAAGCAGGACTCAACCGATACCAAAAGCCTGAGATGATTCCCTGCATATTATCAGGTCACAACGCTTTGAAACTGGAACTCAACCACAAGAAAAAGTTTGGAAGGAATTCACACACTTGGAGACTTAAGACCAACCTGCTCAAGAACGTTTGGATGAACCGGGAAATCAAAGAAGAGCTTAAAAATTCATGGAAACCAATGAGAATGAAGACACATTGGTTCAAACCTAAGGGACGCAGGAAAGGCAGTCGTAAGGGGGAAATCCAAAAGAAAAGAGAGAGGACCCAAATTAACAAAATTATGAATGAAAAGGGAGAGATCACGACTTATCCAAAGAAATGGAAACAATCATCAGAAATGATTATCAACAGCTATATGCCAATAAGTTAAACAACCTAGAAGAAATGGATGCATTCTTGGAATCCTATACACTTCCAAGACTGAAAGAGGAAGAAATTGACAACCTGAATAGACCAATATCTAGCAATGAGATTGAAGCAGTGATCAAGAACTTCCCAAAAAACAAGAGTGCAGTACCTGACAGATTCCCTGGGGAATTCTACCAAACATTCAAGGAAGAAATAATACCTATTTTCTTGAACCTGTTACAAAAAAATAGAAACAGAAGGACAACTTCCAGACTCTTTCTATGAAGGCAGCATTACCCTGATCCACAAACCAGGCAAACACTCCATCCAAAAGGGGAATTTCAGACCAATATCCCTGATGAATACGGATGCCAAGATTCTCATCCAGATCTTAACTAATAGGATCCAAGAACACATTAAAAAGATTATTCATCATGACCAGGTGAGATTTATTCCCTGGATGCAAGGGTGGTTCAACATTCGGAAATCAATGTGATAGAACAAATCAATAAGAGAAGAGAGAAGAACCATTCTCAATGAGGAAAAGCTGACAGCCTTCCCTTTAAGATCAGGAACACGACAAGGATGCCCACTCTCGCCACTCTTGTTCAACATAGTACTAGAAGTCCTAGCGACAGCAATCAGACAACAAAGAGAAATAAAAGGTATTCAAATTGGCAAAGAAGAAGTCGAACTCTCTCTTCGCAGATGACATGATACTTTATATGGAAAACTCAAAGGACTCCACACCCAAACTACTAGAACTCATACAACAATTCAGTAATGTGGCAGGATACAAAACCAGTGCACAGAAATCAGTTGCTTTCCTATACACTAACAAAGAAAATACAGAAGGGGATACTAGAGAATTGATTCCGTTTACGATAGCACCAAGAACCATAAGATACCTGGGAATAAACCTAACCAAAGAGGTAAAGGATCTGTACTCGAGGAACTACTAAGCACTCAGGAAAGAATTGAAGAAGACACAAAAAGGTGGAAAAGCATTCCATGCTCATGGATCAGAAGAATAAATATTGTTAAAATGTCTATACTGCCCAGAGCAATCTATGCTTTCAATGTCATCCAGATCAAAATTCCACTGGCATTTTTCAAAGGTCTGGAACAAACAATTCTAAAATTTGTATGGAACCAGAGAAGACCCCAAAGCACTAAGGAAATGTTGAAAAAGAAAAACAAAGCTGGGGATATCACATTGCCTGATTTCAAGCTTTACTACAAAGCAGTGATCACCAAGACAGCATGGTACTGACACAAAAACGGACACATAGACCAGTGAAACAGAGTAGAGAGACCAGATATGGACCCACAACTCTTTGGCCAAATAATCATTGACAAAGCAGGAAAAAATATCCAGTGGAAAAAAGACAGTCTCTTCAACAAATGGTGCTGGGAAAATTGGACAACTCTATGTAGAAGAATGAAACTTGACCATTCTCTTACACCATATACAATGATAAACTCGAAATGGATAAAAGACCTCAACATGAGGCATCCATCAAAATCCTAGAGGAGAACATAGGCAGTAACCTCTTCGACATCAGCCATAGCAACTTCTTTCAGGACATGTCTCCGAAGACAAAGGAAACAAAAGCGAAAATGAACTTCTGGGACTTCATCAAGATAAAAAGCTTCTGCACAGCAAAGGAAACAGTCCACAAAACAAACAGGCCACCCACGGAATGGGAGAAGATATTCCCAAATGACACTACAGACAAAGGTCTGATATCTAAGATCTATAAAGGTCTCCTCACTCAACCCTCAAAAAACAGATAATCACGTCAAAAAATGGTCAGAAGACATGAACAGACATTTCTCCAAAGGAGACCTTCAAATGGCTAACAGACACAGGAAAAAATGTTTGTCATCATTAGCCATCAGGGAGATTCAAATCAAAACCACCCTGAGATACCACCTCACACCAGTTAGAATGGCCAAAATCAATGACAGTAAACAACAAATGCTGGAGAGGATGTAGAGAAAGGGGAACCCTCTTCCACTATTGGTGGGAATGCAAATTGGTGCAACCGTTTAGGAAATCAGTGTTGAGATTCCTCAAGAAATTAAAAATAGAGCTACCCTATGACCCTTCAATTGCACTACTGGGTAGTTACCCCAAAGATGCAGATGCAGTACAATGAAGGTCCACATGTACTCCAATGTTCATAGCAGCAATGGCCACAATCTCCAAACTGTGGAAAAGAGCCAAGATGCCCTTCAACAGACGAATGGATCAAGAAGATATGGTCCATAAATACAATGGAATATTATGGCTCATTCAGAAAGGATGAATACCCAACTTTTGTTTCACCATGGATGGGACTGGAAGAGATTATGCAGAGTGGAATAAATCAAGCAGAGAGGGTCAATGATCACATATTTTCAGTTACGTGTGGAGCATAAGGGAAAACATGGAGGACATTGTGAGAAGGAAAGGAAGGTTGAATGGGGGGAAATCGGAGGGGGAGTGAACCATGAGTGACTGTGAACTCTGAGCAACAAACTGAAGGTTTTGGAGGGGAGGGGGCGGGAGTTGGGTGAGCCTGGTGGTGGGTATTGAGGAGGGCACGTATTGCATGGAACACTGAGTGTAGTACATGAACAATGAATCTTGGAACATTTAAAAAATAAAATAAAAGGAATAGGGGAAAAAAATAAACCCACAGTTGAGCTCCAAAACAAACAAAGAAACAAATAAATAATTAAATAAAAGAAAAAACATCCCCTAACAGTGGTCCTGATTCTACATTCCTGGTATAAAAAATCCACAAGTGAAGTGCACCATAGTGTAGTGAAAGCCATCCAATGCTGAATTTCTGTAACAGTCAGTGGGACGGGAAAATATTACATGGACAGAATGCAACATTTACATGAGCTGTAATTGTCGGAGGAAATCAATTTCAGAAAACAAAGATCAAACCATGAAGGATCCCTGAAATAATCGTAACCCTAAGGAGAATTCATGGGACTCAACTCATTTGGTGGTAGTATGACTTTCATACTATGAGTGAATGAACCGAGCAAGGGAACTCTTGGATATTGGAGAACATTCTTCAGAAAGTTCACTTGCTTGACAAGATCTCCCAACATTTTAACATTTCTTTTTACCAGGGTATTTTCTATTACAAAATAGTGTACTTTCTCATTTCATGGCATGATACAATTGGAAAAATAATACTAATAGAATAATGTTTTTAATTTTGTATTGTATCCTTTAATTGATTTTTATTTTTATTTAAATTCCTTTTGGTCAGCATAGAGTGTATTAAGAGATTCAGGGGCAGAATTGGGTGATTCATCAGTTACACCTCAGACCAAAAGCTCATGACACCAACTGGCCTCCTTCAGGCCCATCCCCTCCCCAATTAATTACCCCATCCTTCCCCACCCGCTCCAGCAACCCTAAGTGTGTTTCCTGTAGTTCAGAGTCTCTTATGCTTTGCCTCCCTCTCTGAATTTATCTCATTTTGGGTTTCGTTCCCTTCCCCTTTTTTCGTCTAGATGGGTTTTTGTATCTATGTAGGACCAGCATTGGCTTCCCAGGCATATGACCGTTCTGTCACAAGAAGTCTCTTGTTTAGGGGTGCCTGGGTGGCTCAGTGGGTTAAAGCCTCTGCCTTCGGCTCACGTCATGATTTCAGGGTCCTGGCATCATGCCCCGCATTGGGCTCTCTGCTCAGCAGGGAGCCTGCTCCCCCTCCCCCCCGCCTGCCTCTCTGCCTACTTGTGATCTCTCTCTCTTGTCAAATAAATTATTAAAATCTTAAAAAAAAAAAAAAGAAGTCTCTTGCTCAGAAGAGCCCCATGCTTCATGTCATGCTACTCAGGTGTCATCTTGAATTGTCCCTCCAGCTTCATTGCCGTGAGTTTGGCTTGTAACTTTTCTGTAAGATGAAAGTACATCACACAATATTGTGATACACGTATATTGTCCAAACTTTCCACATTTTTTACCATTCTTTTATTGGTGAAAACACGGCAGATCTGAACATTCTACAACTTTTAAGGATAGAGTAGATTGTTTTAGTTTAGTCACCACCCTGTGCTCTCTACCTCCAAATTCGTCCTGGAACTGAATGGGAATGGTCTACCTTTGATGAAAATCTCCCATTTCATCTACCCACAGCCCCTTGCAAGCCTTGCTGTATTCTGAGGTTCAGGGTTTCCTTATTTTTCCCGTCTTTTTGTTGTTTTTTAGATTGCACATTTCCATAGAGCAAGGTAAGAAAATCCATAGATCGAAATTCTAAAGAACCTTCCAAATTTGGATTTTGTCACATTTTATTAGATCTCATTAAATATTTTCTGCTTCATTGATGATCAATGGGGGACTGACTGAAGAGGATTCAAATTCATTTCGTTTTCCATCTAGTCATTGTATATCCGGTATTAACCTGTAATGTTTTCCTCTCAAGAATATTTTTCAGCCTCTTGTCCTTTAAAAAAAATAAATAAAAGCAACAACAAAAAAATCCCCCAACAGTGGTCCTGATTCTACATTTCTGGTATAAAAAATCCACAAGTGAAGTGCACCATCACGTAGAGAGAGCCATCCAATGCCGAATTTCCGTAACAGTCAGTGGAATGGGAAAACACTACATGCACAGAACACAACATTTAGATGAGCTGAAATTACCGGAGGAAATCAATTTCAGAAAACAAAGATCAAAGCATGAGGGATCTCTGAAATAACCATAACCCTAAGGACATTTCATGGGACTCAAGTCCTTTGGTGTTAGTACGGCATCATACTATGAGCGCATGAACCCGGCGTGGGAATTCTTGGATCATGGGGAACTTTCTGCTGAAGGTTCACTTGCTTGACAAGATGAAGTAAGAATTTATCATTTTTTTGTACCAGGGTGTTTCCTATTTTGAAATAGGGTACTTTTTTTTATTTCATAGCATGATATAAATGGAATAACAACAGTAATAGAAAAATGTATTTGAGTTTATATTGTATAATTTGCTTGTTATTTTTATTTAAATTCCATTTGGCCAACATAGAGTGCATTATGAGTTTCAGGGGTAGAATTGAGTGATTCATCAGTTTCACTTCAGACCCAGTGCTCATGACACCAAGTGCCCCCCTTCAGATCCATCCATCTCCACCGCCCATCCCCCCAGCAATCCTACGTGTGTTTCCCATCATTCAGAGTCTCTTGGTTTGCCTCCATCTCTGAATTTATCTCATTTTATGTATCCTTCCCTTCCCCTGTGTTCCTGTAGATGTGTTTTGTATCTATGTAGGCCCAGGGCGGCTTGCCAGGCACATGACCGTTCTATCACAAGAAGTCTCTTGCTCCCAAAAGCCCCATATTCCATGTCATGCTACTCAGGTGTCATCTTGAATTGCCCCTCCAGATTCATTACCCTGTGGTTCTCTTGTAACTTTTATGTAAGACCAAAATGCATCACATGATATTTTGATACATGTATATTGTCCAATCATTTTTGCATTTTTTTAAACATTCTTTTATTGCTGAAAACACAGCAGACCAGAACGCTCCACAACTTTTAAGGACAGAGTAGGTGGTGTTAGCTATAGTCATCACCCTGTGTTCTAGAGCCCCAGAATTCATCCTGGAACTGAATGGGAAAGGTCTACCTTTGATGAACACCTCTCAATTTTATCTGCGCACAGCCCCTAGCAAGCCCCGTTGTATTCTGAGGTTCGAGGGTTTAATTTTTTATTTCCGTTTATTTTTGTTGTTTTTTAGATTGCACATTTCCAAGGAGCAAGGTAAGAATATACATAGCTCAAAATTCAAAAGAACATTCCAAATTTGGATTTTGTAACTTTTTATTAGATGTCATTAAATATTTGCTGCTTCATTGATTATGAAGGTGCGACTGATTGTAAAAGAGTCTCCATTAACAGCAAAAGTTTCACATTGGCCATTTCATTTTTTATCTTGTTATTATATATCTGGAATTACCCTGTAATGTTTTCCCCTCAAGAATATTTTCCGGCCCTTTGTCATTAAAAAAAAAAAAAGAAAACAAAAAACCATCCCCCAATAATGGTACTGTTTCTCCATTTCTGCCATAAAAAATCCACAAGTAAATTGCACCATACTGTAGTAGAGCCATCCGATGCTGTATTTCCATAACAGTGAATGGGATGGGAAAACATTACATGGACAGAACGCAACATTTACATGAGCCGTAATGATAGGAGGAAATCAATTTCAGAAAACAAAGATCAAAACACGAAGGGCCCTGAAATAATCAAGACCCTAAGGAGATATCACGAGACACAAGTCCTTTGGTGGGAGTATGACGTTCATACTATGAACACATGAACCCAGCATGGGAATTGTTGGATATTGGAGAACTTTCTTCAGAAAGTTCACTTGCTTGACAAGATCTCCCAAAATTTTAACCTTTTTTTGTACCACGGTTTTTCCTATTTCAAAATAGTGTACTTTCTCATTTCATGGTATGATATAATTAGAATAATAATACTAATGGAATAATGTATTTGATTTGTTATTGTATCCTTTAATTGATTGTTATTTTTATTTAAATTCCATTTGGTCATCATAGAGTGCATTATGGGTTTCAGGGGTAGAATTGAGTGATTCATCAGTTGCACCTCAGAACCAGTGCTCATGACACCGAGTGCCCCCCTTTGGGTCCATCCTCCCCAATTAATTATGCCATCCTCCCCCACCTCCCCCCCAGCTACCCTAAGTGCGTTTCCTGTAGTTCAAAGTCTCTTATACTTTGCCTCCCTCTGTGAATTTATCTCATTTTATGTTTCCTTCCCTTCCCCAGTGTTCCCCTAGATGGAGTTTTGTAACTATGTTTTGTAACTATGTTACATAGCCAGGGGTGGCTTCTGAGGCATATGACCATTCTGTCACAAGAAGTCTCTTGCACAGAAGAGCCCCATGCTCCATGTCATGCTACTCAGGTGTCGTCTTGAAGTGTCCCTCCAGCTTCATTGCCCTCTGGTTGGCTTGTAAATTTTCTCTAAGATGAAAATGCATCACAAGATATTTTGATATACGTATATTGTCCAATCATTTCCCTATTTTTTACCTTTCTTTTATTGTTGAAAACACAGAGGATCTGAATGCTGAAGAACTTTTAAGGGTAGAATAGGTAGTGTTACCTGTAGTTATCACCTTGTGCTCTAGATCTCCAGAATTCATCCTGGAATTGAACAGGAAATGTATACCTTTGAAAAATATCTCCAACTTTCATCTGCCCATGGCTCCTGGCAAGCCCTATTCTATTCTGATGTTTGAGGGTTTCTTTTTTTTCCCCTTTGTTTCTGTTATTTCTTAGATTGCATATTTCAATAGAGCTAGGTAAGAAAATCCATAGTTGGAAATTCGAAAGAACCTTCCCAGTTGGGATTTTGTAACTTTTTATGAGATCTCATATTTTGCTTCATTGATGATCAATGCGAGTCTGACTGCAGAATAATTCCCATTAGAAGCAAAAGTTTCACATTGGCCATTTTGTTTTCCTTGTCGTTATTGTATATCTGGAATTAATGTGTAATGTTTTCCTCTCAGGAATATTTTTCAGCCCCTTGTCCTTTAAAAAAAGTGTTCCTTTATTTGCAAATAGAGAAAATACTCTGGGTGTCCATGGGATGACAACACAAACTGAAGGAGAATGAACAATGCTGGCAATGCATAGATAAATGAGCTCCCTGGCCACCATCTCCATGGAATGAGTAATGATGCAAATCATCCTGAATGGGTGAGAATGCAACATCGTTACTGAGTGATAGCTTTATAGTTAACTCTCTAACTCTTTGGAGTATTCTTTCCCATATTTTAGGAAACAATGGCCCTTGGACAATCATGCAAATCATTTTTTCTCCCAAAGAGCCAGCTGTTAACGTTACTGGGCGACACCCATCTTTCATAAGTCTCTTTCCTGGGCTTAACTTGTGCAATGAAATGCTGAGTGATGAATTTACTAAAAGAAAGTTTTCCAGGGAGAAAACTGGTTGTTTGTCATAAGAATAGGATGCGTACATGTGCACATGAAAGAACAGGAGAGAACTTCCTTAACCAATTCTCTTTTTTTCCCTCTAGTGCCGCGAGATTTCCTTTTCCAGCCTCTTTCACATCTGGGATGGGACCATGCAAAGTAGTTCTCGACAAACAGATGGGGATGGGAGTGAGGATCAGGCCGTGAAGGTCAGTCCACCAAGATCATGGAAGACCAGACCATGAGAAATGTCATTTTTTTCAGCTATTTAACAGCTGGTGTAAGTGGGGATTACTTTCTAGGGCATGGAAATGGAATTGAAAGAAGAGGGTCAAAATCGTCTTCCTGATTTTATTATTTTTTACGGATAAGAGAATTTGCGAAATGAGAGAAAAGCGCAGGCTGATCTGTCTCCAACAAGCTACAGGTCATGCTGATTGTATTCCACAGCTTCAGAGAGATATTAATTTCTTGGAAATACCCTTCCATTGGACACCATAGGCACGTGAGGATGAGCCAAAGTGTTCCACTTTTATCTTCTGTTTAAGTTATCTGTGACTGTGATAAAGTCGATATAGGAGCTTACCAGGGAGCACGGTGTACCCAGCAGAGCTGCAGTCCTTTGTGTCCAAGAGGTGGAAGATACAGTGAAGAAACTGATGGTGGAAATAGGTGGCTCTTGGGTAGAGAATTGAGATTGTTACTGTCATCATGCCAGGGCCCTGAGGTCACCATGTGGAGATGATGCCAAACCCGAACGCCTTCCTGATTATACAAGCCATGGCTAAAGGACTGATGCGTGTTGTAGGAAAGGAAGCAGGCCAGCCTGGCAAGAGCAGAGCATGACCAGTTTCTTTCAGCAAAGAGGCAGAGGAATTGAGATGGCGGGTGATTCAGCATTCTGGCCATCAGAGGGTGCACATCCACCTCCAGCAAGCCCAGAATACCCTGAACTGCCCTGGACAACTGGGGAGGGGCAAATGTTCACCTCCACACAGCAATTGCCGAGCTTCTGTGCTGTCCCCAAGAGCTGGCAGGATGCACACAAACTCACGCTTTCTGAGCCTCACGCAGCATGTGTGCACTCACCCAGAGCACTTTCGTACATGCTCAGTGAGGAAAGAGCTTCATGATTCCTCCTGACCTACTGGATTTCTCCTACTGGAGAGGTGCGACAGCAGCTTCTGGACAACGTTGGGCATGTCTCTGTTCCGAAGATGCTCTCTGTCTGTGTTCTCACTACTGAGGAGGGGGCTGTGTGCCCTGCAGTCTCCAGAACATTTTCTGAAGTTGAAGGACAGAACTTTTATTTTCTGGACTTTCCCCAAATAGATTACTGTCTCCTCCTTTCTCAGGTAATACTTAACAAGGCTCATTGGACACCCAGAGCCCATCTCGAAGGTGCTTGGACAGGTGGGAACATCCTGTCGTGTTTATAACAAACAATTCGGGCTTGCTTTTTTGTGGGGTGGGGGAGGGGGAGAAGTACCTACCTAAACCCAGAAAAGGGAAACACACTGACAAGTGCGATAGGAACAAACCAGATACAGAGCTCTTAAAGTCCAATGAGTTGGTGTATATGGGATATGCCCTGTTGAGACATACCAGATGCCCAGGCGAAAGGGGAGCAGTGTCCGATGATATAAATATTTTCAGCCCAGTTCATGGTTAACTTTCCTACCTGAAAGTATTGGAAAAGCATCTAAAAGGTAAAACAGAGGGATATCAAAACATTATTTCAACTTTAAATTCTTTGAGGGATGTCAATGTCTGAGTTTATTCTACTTCTAGCTTTTTTTTGGCTTCGAATTGAAAAGATTAATCTCTCCTGTATTTAAAATATACATATTTTCCCCAATTTTGTTTTCAATTGAGATTATTATGATGTCTGACATTTTCTTGTAACACACTGGCGATATGAAATATTTTACAATACTCACTCCCTGAACATCTTTTACAGGATCCATGTAGCTAGCATTGTTAAAAAAAAAAAAAAAAAAAAAAAAAAAAAAAAACTCACCAAAACAGACCAATGCTTTCTAAGAAAGCAGTAAGAAAATATCACCAACCAATGAGTTTTGGAAGATGAAAACCAAATAAAGAATATCCTACAGGAAGGAGACAGTGTCTTCAACACAGAGTGTTGGAAAAATTTGACAGGAATGTGCAAAGGAACGAACGTGGACCATTCTTTGCTACCATACAGAAGAATAAACTCAAAACTGTTGGAAGCCTTGAAGGTGAGGCATGAGACCATTAAAATCCTAGAGGAGAACACAGGCCATAGCCTTTCTGTCATCAGCCACTTCTTCCTGGGTATGTTTCCCAAGGTGGGGGAAACAAAAGACAAAATCAACTCCTGGGACTTCATCAGAATAAGAAGTTTCAGCACAGGGAAGGAAACAATCGACAAAACTGAAAGGCGATCTACAGAATGGGAGAGATAGTGGCAAATGACATAGCCAAGAAAGGTCTAGTATCTAAAATCTAGGAGGCCCTTAGAACACTCAACACCCCCACAATGAATAATCCAACTACAAATGGGTAGAAGATACGAGTAGACACTTTCTTCCAACAAAGACATACAGATGGCTAAGAGACGCATGAAAAGATGCTCTTTCCATATTTTGGCTCTTGCGGACATTGCTGCTGTGAACGTTGGGGAGCATGTGCCCCTTCAAACCGCTGTATTTGTATCCTTTGGATAAATGCCCAAAGTCCACAGGAGCCAAAATATGGAAAGAGTCCAGGTATCCATCGGCTGATGGATAGATAATGTTGTGGTGTCCATATACACCGTGGAATATTACTCAGCCATCCAAAATGAAATCTTGGATTTGCAACCACGTGTGTGCAACTAGAGGGCAGAATGCTCAGCCAAAGAAGTCAGTCAGAGAAAAACAAACACTGTTTGATTTCACTCATATGTGGAACGTAAGGAAGAAAACAGATGAACATTGGGGAAGGGAAGGAAAAATAAACTAAGATAAATACGGAGAGGGAGACGAAAACCAAAAGAGACAGTTACGTATAGGAAACAAACTAAAGGTTGCTGGATGGGACGTGTGTGTGTGTGTGTGTGTGTGCATTTCTAGGGGTGGGGAAGAATGGGGTAATCGTGTGATAGGCATTAAAGAGGACACCTGATGAAATGAGCATGGGCGTTATATGCAATTAACGAATCACTAAATTCTACCCCTGAAATTAGTATTACCCTTTGTGTTCCAGGGTATGTAAAAATTAAGTTTATTTTCCAATTAAAATGTCACTTTCTTCCGTTTCAGAAAAAAAAAATACTACCCTTTGTGTGAACTGAACTGAACTTCAGGTGACAAATATCTGCTGTGAAAGAGAAGAAAAAGATGCTCCACATCACTCATCCTCAAGGAAAAGTAAAAGCAAACCATGATGCGATATCACTTCCTACTTGTCAGAATGGCTAGAATCAACAACACAAGAGACAAGCGTTAGCCATTATGTGGGGAAAGGGAAATCCTCTTCCATTGTTTGTGCTAATGCAACCTGGTCTAGCCACTCTGGAAAATAGGATGAGGCGTCCCCCCAAAAGTTAAAAATAGGACTACCTTATGATCCAGCTGTTATATTGCTATTTACCCAGAGAACACAGAAACACTCAATCAAAGGGATCCACACACTCTGATGTTTCTGGCAGCATTATCTGGAATAGCTCAAGGAGGGAAGAAGCCCCAATGCCCATCAACTGACGAATGAATAAAGAAGTGAGACGGCTTGTTTCTCAGCCATAAAACGGAAAGGAATCTTGCCATTCCAGTGATGCAGATGGAGCTAGGGAATACCGTGCTAAGCGAACTGTCAGGCAGAGAAAGACAAATCCTCTATGCTTGTAGTTCTATGAGAAATTTAGGAAACAAAGCAAATAAGCTTTGCAGAAACAGAGGGAGAGAAGCACATGGGGAGAGAGGAGCGCCCTCGGGATGAGCCCTGGGTGTTGTATGCAAGTGTTGAATGGCTGAATTGTAC
>JAPYYM010003890.1:0-10666 GCA_028534135.1 Potos flavus
CTCAGCCCAACATCCCCATCATGGGCATCCTCCTGGTCTGGTTCTCCTTGTGGTCACTGTGGTGATTGGAGCTGTGATCTGGAGGAAGAAGCGCTCAAGCAGGGAATGGAGTGGGGGGATCTGAGGTTTCTCGTCCCACTGGGGGGTTTCCTAGGTAGGAGACTGTCCTGCCTTGTTACTGGGAAGTACCATCCTCGCACATGGACTTGCCCACTCTGGAGCTGATCACTAACACTCAGTGTGTAGCAAACACTTGTGAAAATGAAGGACACATTTTCATCTTGATAATTCTGGTGATGAGGGCCTGATTCTCAGCAGTCACAAGACAGAGAGGAGGGTCCCTACTGAGGAGTCCAGTGACCCCACCCCTCTTTCTTCATGTTTCAAGTTCCTGACCTGGATCTTCAGTCACAATTCTGCAGTCATTTAAGACCAGGATTGGGACCTTTCTCTAGGATCTCAGGACCCAGCCCTGTCCCAGGCCTTTAACATGATATTTTCTTCCCACAGGAGGAGAAAGACCAGGCTACTCTCATGCCGCACGTAAATATATAGGGGGTGATCCCTGAGGCCCTGGGATAGTGTAGACAGGACCCCATGGAGAACTCACTCACCCCATAGTTCCTGCTTTAATCCCCTCTCCTGTGGGCTCTGACCACATCCTGTTTGTTCTCCCCTAGGCGATGACAGTGCCCAGGGCTCTGATGTGTCTCTCACGGCTCCTCAAGGTGAGACCCTGGAGACCCTGATGTGGGGAGAGGTTGGGGCACTGGGGAGACATTGAGCATGTGGAGAGCTGTTGACAATGTCAGCACTTATGTGACTGATCTCAATTTGTACATAATTTTTTTTCCACAGTGTGAGACCAGCTGTCTTGTTGGGACTGAGAGATAAGATTTGTTCAAACTCCCACTTGGTGACGTCAACAACCCCTGACTTCTCTTTGTGCAAAAGATGTCAGAAGTGTTTGTGTTCCTAGAAGCATAATGAGAGGAGGTGGAGAGACTGGTGACCCTGCCTACCATGACCCCTGCCCAGACTTGATTCTCTTCTCTGATCTGCTTTCCTGTTCCAGCAGAGGCAGGGCTGGACCATCTCCAACCCTGTCTTTATTTCATGTTGGGCTGAGTATTAATGACTTATTTCCCTATTGAAAATTAGAATCTTGGGGCGCCTAGGTGGCTCAGTGGGTTAAAGCCTCTGCCTTCGCCTCAGGTCATGATCTCAGGGTCCTGGGATCTAGCCCCACATTGGGGTCTCTGCTCAGCAGGGAGCCTGCTTCCCCCTCCCTCTGCCTGCCTCTCTGCCTACTTGTGATCCCTCTCTCTCTGTCAAATAAATAAATAGAATCTTTAAAAAAAAAAAAAGAAAGAAAATTAGAATCCAGGTATAAGTTTTTGTTTCCTAATTCTTGGCATGTGAGGCTGATGTAATAAAAGAGGAGATTTGTAAAGTTGAGACAGCAAATAAATGGAAGCACCGAGAACCTTCCAGAATCCTCGCATTTGCTGTGTTGAGTCTGTTGCGGGTGGGGGCAGAGGGCTGTGAGGAGCCGAGTGGGGACGGGTGCCTGTGCCCAGTCAGTGCTCAGTGCCTCATGGGCATGATGTGCTCACTCCTCAGCTGAGTCATCTCTCTGCTCCATGTCCTTGCCCTTTCTCTGAAAGCTTGTCTCACCAGGACCTGTGATCACAGGTAGCAATGTCCACAATAGCCAAACTGTTGAAAGAGCCAAGATGTCTATAGACAGATGAATGGATAAAGAAGATGTAGTGTATATATATATACACATATGTATATGTATATATATATACACACACATATATACATATATATATACACAATGGAATATTACTCAGCCATCAGAAAGGATGAATACTTACCATTTACATCAATGTGGATGGCATTGTAGGGTATTATGCTGAGTGAAATAAGTCCATCAGAGAAAGATAATTATCATACAGTTTCATTCATTTGGGGAAAATAATAAACAGTGCAGAGGATCATAAGGGAAGGGAGATCTGAAGGAAAACTGAATGCGAAGTCATCAGAGAGGAAGAAAAACCATGAAAGACTCTTAACTATAGGAAACAAACTGAGGGTTGCTGGAGGAGAGGTTTGTGAGGGGATGGGGTAACTGGGTGATGGAATTTAAGGAGGGCACCTGAGGTGATGACCACTGCATATTATACGCAACTAATGAGTTACTGAATACTACATCTGAAACTAATGATGTACCATATGTAGTCTAATTGAATTTAAATAAAAAAAAAAGGATCTGGATCTTAAATGTTCCCATCACATGAAAGGAAATGCTAACTATGTGACATGATGCAGGTGTTAGCTAATGCTATGGTTGTAATGGTTATAATCATTTCCCAGTATAAAGAAATATATCGATCAGCAGGTTGTACCCCTAAACCCACACAATGGTGTATGTCAATCATATCTCTATAAAGCTGGAAAAAAATGTCTGAACTCTTGCTCTTGGAAACTTCCCTACCTAGGTTCTGACTCCTTATGATACATACATAAGAGAGACATAGGGAAGAGAGAGCGTATATGGGGCTTATTTTATTTCCAGGAAAGCCACGATACAGGCTGGAGGCTACACAGCTGGGAGCAGAATTGACACTGGACCTTAATGGAGGTGAACATAGAGCCAGTGCCTGCTACTGGGTATCGATGCCACTGTCCACACCACTGACTCCCCGGAGGGAGGACACTGGACCTTGAGGCTGGGACTGCTATCTCTGCAGCCCCTGACAGCTTCATGACACGACTGTGACACCGCTCAGACCCCCTGTCCCCAATGCATGGACACTGTCCCAGTGTGTCTATCACATGTCCTGTGTCAGAGTCTGGCAGGTGGTCACATGACTGTTGGTGTTTCATGTCATGTCCAACTGCAAGATTGGCAAAGTGGGTTCTCCTCTCTATGGATGGAGGTGTCTCTGCCCCAACAAGATTCTTTAAGTGTGGAATTCCTTTATGTGGGAAGAGAGGTACAAGTTCTGGGAATAGACATTGGGGATCAGGAATGGAAAAGAATGACAAATTTCCACTTTTGGAGCCGTGATCTGAAACTAGAACTTGATCTGCACAGTGTAGGCACTCAAGTCTGCTTGGATGAAGGAGTGACTCATAAATGGCATCTTTTAATTTATTCCCTGATGGTTGTTATGGATCCAGGTTTTGTCCACTCCAGTTCCTACTCACAGATAAGTGAGTAGTATTGTTGGGTCATGAAGTGATAGCTCAACACGTCTTCTCCCAGCCTTTGTCTCTTCCTGGGATTAAAAACCCAGATACGTATCGCTTCAGATGATCCTCATATACACACTGACATTTTATGTTTCTTCATATATGTACATATTTCTGGGGAGAGTATTTATAATTTTATCAGGTTTTATGTGGCCTCCACAAAAGTTTGAAAACCCATTCCAGTGTAGACATTACCTACTTCATCTCTCGTCCATGAACACCTAATAGTCACAGTGTTTTAGCAGATCCAATGATGTGATATACATGCTCAGTTTTCTCATGGTAATGACCAGTCTCAGACAAGAGAAGGTGGAGCTTTCTTGCTTATACTCTCTTTCAATTTCTGTATGTATCTTTTTATGGGCTGAGTAACAGTTCACAAAGGACTCACAGAAGACACAAATCATCATTGGTTTAGGTGGACTTAGACTATAGTAGCTGCTCTGATGCCTAATGAGTAGCAGAAATGAAAAATAGTTAATGAGGATTCCATTTCCGATAACATAGTAGACTAAGGTTTAGGCTGTCTCTTCTCCCAAAACAACAAAAAATGATAGAAAAAATATAAAATCATCCAAAAGTGCAGTAGAACAATCAAGAAAATAATCATTTAGGCCAAAATTTAAATATGGGAAGTAAGCCAGAGAGAAAAGTTGTTTGATCCTTAGAGGACTTTTCAGATCTAGAAAATCTTAGTATGGCTTGAGATTCCTAGACAGGAAATGCTGCCCAGAGATTATTCATGTGGGGAGCAAGAGAAACATCACCTTCCTGAAAATCTGGGAACCTAAGATTCATATCCTCAGAACAGGGTGACACAAATCAATCTATTCTATCTTCAAGCAAGAATACTCCAAGGAAATTTGTCTTTGAGTCAGCAAAAGTGAGTAAACAACTATTTCAAAGAATTTGCAACCACAGACTAACCCTTCTGTGATTCGTAGTCTAAATTTGCTTTATCATTGGCTATTGGGCCAAAATAACTTCATGTCATTAGTTTAGTTTATAATAGTCCTGGATTGGTGATGACACAAAAAATGTAAGAAAGAACCAAATTTCTCAAGAGAAAACCCTATTTAACCTACGTGTCAAAATATTGACACACATAATTGCACAGCAAAAAAGACCGACTCATAGCAAAAAATGTAAATTTCAGATGAAAAAAAACTTTGAGTAACTTTAGAAAGAATCAGTAGCAAAAAGCTCATGAAACTTCAATATTGGAATCATAAGACATAAAATATAACATGACCAGAATATGATATAAACATATAAATATATGTTATTTGAATATATATTATGGATATGATATAAAGTATAACAGTATAGGAAAGTAACTAAACCAAATGTGATCCTTTGAAAGATCAACCAAATGGACAAATCTTCAACTAGACTCACTAAAAAAAGAGAGAAATGACCCAAATTACTGGAATCGGCAATGAAATATTAGACCGACCACACAGAAACAAAGAGAAGTATATGAGATTATGAGGAACAATTATATGCCAAAAAATTAACTTACTCAGATAAAATAGACACATTCATAGAAAGACACAAATGACAAAGGCTGACTCAAGAAGAAACAGATAATCTGAATATACCTATAATGAGGTAAAGGATAGAGTCAATTGTCAAAAGTATTCCACAAAAAAACCTAGTTCCAAATGGCCTCCCTTGGGAATTATACCAAATGCTGAAAGAATTAATAACAATATTTACAAACCCTTCCAAAAAGGAGAGAAGGGAACCCAAAGCATTCTTTTTTTTTTTTAAGATTTTATTTTTGACAGAGAGAGAGATCACAAGTAGGGAGAGAGGCAGGCGGGGGCGGGGGGGAAGCAGGCTCCCCACTGAGCAGAGAGCCTGATGGGGGACTTGATCCCAGGACCCTGAGATCATGAGCCGAGCCAAGCCAAAGGCAGAGGCTTAACCCACTGAGCCACCCAGGCGCCCCAACCCAAAGCAGTCTATGATGCTAGGATTATTCAGATACCAAAACGAGACAAATATACCACAAGACAAGAAAACTACAGACTAATATCTTTTATGAATATAGAGTCAAAGAAAGAAAGAAAGAAAGAAGAAAGAAAGAAAGAAAGAAAGAAAGAGAAAGAAGAAAGAAAGAAAGAAAGAAAGAAAGAAAGAAAGAAAGAAAGAAGAAAGAAAAAGAAAGAAAGAAAGAAAGAAAGAGAAAGAAAGAAAGAGAAAGGAAGGAAGGAAGGAAGGAAGGAAGGAAGAATAGATTTCAACGAAACATAGCAAATCAAATCCAGTAACTTATAAAGAGCTGCATACATGCTTTCAGTTAAACATCCATTTCAACCAGTGTAAAACACCATATTAATATAATAGAAAACAAAAGACACATACTTATCTCAACAGATGGACAAGAAAGATTTGACAAAATCAGATACCCTCTCATGATGAAAGCTCAACAAACTAGTAACAGAAAGGAATTTCCTCAATCAGATTAAAGGCATTTATGAAAACCCTTAAGTGAATATCTTACTTAATGGTGAAAGACTGGTTGTTATCCTTCTAAGATCAGCAACACGAAGAGGATGTTCACTCTCACCACTTCTATTAAAATTTGTGCTGGAGATTCTAGAGCAAGAAAATGAGATGAAGTACATCCTCACTGGAAAAAAAGAAGTAAAATTATTTCTATTTGCAGATGTCTTGTACATAGAAAATCCTAGGGAATTAACTAAAAGCTATTAGAACAAATAAACAAGCTCAGCAAGGTTGCAGGATATGAGGCCAACATCCAAAAATCTGTTATATTTCCATACACTCTCAATAAGTAATCCAACAATGAAATTAAGAAAACAACTCCATTTACAATAGCACTCAAATGAATAAAATACTAGGAAGACATTTCACAAAGGAAGTGCAAAACTACAAAACATAACTGAAAGACATTTAAAAACATCAAAGTAAATGGAAAAATATTTGTGTATCCGAAGCCTTAATGTTAAGGTGGCAATGTTCCCCAAAGTTGTCTATAGGTTCAACCCAATCCCTATCAGATACCTAACTAGCTCCTTTTTTAAAATTGATAAACTGATTCTAAATTCATGGGGTTTGAATTCAAGGGAGATAAAATAACCAATCTTTGAAAAGGAGACCAAAGTAGGAAGACTCCCAATTTCTAGTTTCAAAACTTCTCGCAAAGCAATGGTAATCAAAATAGTGTTGGGGGATTTGTTTAAGATGGCAGCTTGCAAAGATCCAGAACCTATGTCCTTCCATGGACCCAACAAATTTACAACTACATATAGAAAAAGATTTGAGCCTCCATAACAAAAGATAAAAGGACAGCATCAAAACAGGTAAGAGAGGCAGAGACAAAATCAAAAACCCACCCCAGGCATGAGAATCCAAATCAGGCAGAATCTCAAAAACACAAAACTTTGCTGAGAAGCAAGAGGTCTGTGCTCTAGATCAGGCACTAAATCCTAGGTCCTGTACAGGAGAGATGAGCCCCTAACATGCCTGGCTTTGAAAACCAAAGGGATTATATTCAGGAAAACCATAGAACTGTGAAGAACCACTCTTAAAGTTTGTGTATAGTCTCACTCATCTTGGGACTCAGTTTAAACAGCAGTTTGACAAAGAATCTTGGAATACTGGGACGCCTGGGTGGCTCAGTTGGTTAACTGCCTTCGGCTCAGGTCATGATCCCAGGGTCCTGGGATCGAGTCCCGCATCGGGCTCCTTGCTCGGCGGGGAGCCTGCTTCTCCCTCTGCCTCCGCCTGTCACTCTGCCTGCTTGTGCTCTCTCTCTCTCTGACAAATAAATAAATAAAATATTAAAAAAAATATATATATATATATATATATATTTATTAAAAAAAAAAAAAGAATCTTGGAATACTGAAAAAATAAATAAATAAATCAATAAATTTATTTTTAAAAACTTAAAAAAATAAATAAAATAAAATAAACAGTTTGAAAAGTGCCTAGGCTATAAGTGAAGGAGAACCACCTACTAATCTTTGTTTTGTTTCCATTTCAATTCCAGTATAGTTAACATACGGTGTTATATTTGTTTCAGGTATACGATAAAGTGATTCAACAATTCTGTACGTTACTTCGTGATTGTCAAGCTAAGTGTACTGCTATATCTGGTAAAGGTTTAGTATCCAAAATCTATAAAGAACCTATCAAACCCAATACCCAAAACCAAATAATCCAGTTAAGGAATGGGCAGAAGACATGAATAGACATTTATCCAAAGACATGCAGATGGCTAGCAGACACACTGAAAATGCTCAACATCAATCATCATCAGGGAAGTAAATATCAAAATGTAGATAACACCTCACATCTGCTAACGTGGATAAAATTAACAACATAGGAAACAGCATATGTTGGTGAAGATTCAGAGAAAGGTGAACACTCCAGCACCGTGGTGGGAATGCAAACTGGTGCAGCCACTCTGGAAAACAGTATGGAGGTTCCTCAAAAAGTTAAAAATAGAACTACCCTATGATCCAGCAATTGCACTACTATGTATTTACCCAAAGGATACAAAAATACAGATTCGAGGGAGTACATGCACCCTGATGTTTATAGCAGCATTTTCAATAATAGCCATACTATGGAAAGAGCCCAAGTGTCCATTTGACTGATGAATGGATAAAGAAGATGTATTATATATACACATGGAATATTACTCAGCCATCAAAAAGAATGAAAGTGTGCCATTTGCCGCAATATGGATGGAGCTAGAGTGTACTGTGTTAAGGGAAATAAATAAGCCAGAGAAAGACAAATGCCATATAATTTCATGCATATGTGGAATTTAGAAAGCAAAGCAGATGAATGTGTGGGAAGGGGAAAAAAAGAGAGAAGGGGAGACAAACCATAAAAGATTCTTAACAATAGAAAATAAACTGAGGTTGATGGAGGGAGGTGACTGGAAGACGGGTATTAAGGAGGGCACTTGTTATGATGAGACCTGGGTGTTACATGTAACTGATGAATCACTAATATCTACTCCTGAAACAAACATACAAAAAATTATGTCCAATCCTACCTGACAGAAGCTGTGTACAATGAAGCTTAGGGAATATTGATGAGAAGTAAATGCCAATCTGAGTTCCTAAATTATAAACTAAAAGGAAATTCTAAAAACCATAATGATCTTGTTGTCCTTTTTAGTAAACTAGCTTGAGGTAGAGTGAATGACATGCGTGTGCAGGTGTTTGTGTGGACATGTTTTCAGCTTCTTTGGGTAAATAGCAAGAAGCACAGTTGCTGGATCCTATGACCATAGGGTGTCCTTCAGTTGATTTACACCTTCATTAACTTCTTCAGTCAATGTCTGTAACTTTCAGTGTACAAGTCTCTTACCTGCTTGTTAAAAGTTAATAACCAAGTATTCTATTCTTTTTAAAAATCCTATATAACTCTTAACTGTAGGAAACAAACTGACGGTTGCAGGAGGGGAGACGAGTGGGGAGGATGGAGTAATGGGGTGATAGGCATTAAGGGGGGCATGCAATGTGATGAGCACTGGGTGTTATATGCAACTGATGAACCATAAACTCTACCTCTGAAACTAATAATATACTATATGTTAATTAATTGAATTTAAATTTAAAAATTAATTGATTAAAATGCTATTATAAATGGAATTGTCTTCTTAACTTCCCACTCAGATTGTTCATCATTAGTGCATGGAATTGAAAACGATTTTTGCCTGATCTTTGTCCTGAAATTTTCCTGAATTTGTTGAATCATTCTCACAATTTTGTGATTGTGTTTGTGAAGAATCCTTAGGGATTTCTACATACAAGAATATATCATCTGGGAATAAACACAATTTTACTTCTTTCTTTCTGATTTGGATGTCTTTCTTGTCTTTTTTTCTAATTAATTAGGCTAGAACTTTTAATACTTTCTTGAACAAAACTGGCAAAAATGGGTACCCCTGTCTTGTTCCTGATCATAAAGGAAATCTTTCGGTTTTTCACATTTAGTATGAAGTCAGCTGGAGCATATTCATTGGTGGTTTTTATTATGTTGAGGTAGCTTTCTTCCACTTCTATTTGTTGAATTTTTTATAATAAAAGAGTTTTGAATTTTGTCAAATGCTTCTTTTCTGCATCAGTTGAAATAATCATGTGTTTTTCTCCTTCATTCTGTTAATGTGCTGTGTTAGACTGATTGACGCTCAGATGTTGAACTATATTTGCATTCCAAGGATACAGCCCAGTTTATTGTGGTGATGCTGCTCAATTCAGTTTGCTAGTATTTTGTTGAGAATACATATATGAATATTCATGAGAGATATTGGTCTGTAGTTTTCTTTTTTTTTTTTTAAAGATTTTTATTTATTTATTTGACAGAGAGATCACAAGTAGGCAGAGAGGCAGGCAGAGAGAGAGGGGGAAGCAGGCTCCCCGCTGAGCAGAGAGCCCGATATGGGGCTCGATCCCAGGACCCTGAGATCATGACCTGAGCCGAAGGCAGAGGCTTTAACCCACTGAGCCACCCAGGCGCCCGGTCTGTAGTTTTCTTGTATTGTCTTTGTCTGGCTTTGGTATCAGGACATTGCTGGCCTCATAAGATGAGATTGAAAGTGTTCTCCCCTCTACAATTTTGTGTAGGGTTTTAGAAGGATTGGTGTTCTTTAAATGGTAGGATTCACAGGGAATCCATCAGAGCCAGGGCTCTCTTTTGTAGGAGGTATTTGATGACTGATTCAGTATCCTACTAGTATGGTTCTATTCAGTTATTCTATTTCTTTGTGATGCAGTTTGGTAGGTTGTTTGTTTCTAGGCATCTGTTCATTTCATCTAGGTCATACAATTTGAAGCTACATAACTATTCATCTTTATTTCTGTAGAATAGGTAGCAATATCCCCACTAATATTTCTGAATTTAGTAATTTTAGTCTTGCCTCTTTGTCTTAGTCAATCCAGCTAAATATTTGTCAATTCTGTAGATCTTTCGAAGAACCAACTTTTGGATTCATCGATTTTTTCAATTGTTTTTCTATGCTTTATTTTATTTATCTCTGCCCTAATATTTATTATTTCCTTTCTTCTACTGACTTTGTGTTTTGTTTGTTCTTTTTCTACTTCATTAAGATTAGAGTGTGGCTATTGATTTGAGATCTTTTTTTAAAAAAAAATATTTTTTTAAAGACTATAAAGTCTTTATTTGACAGAGAGAGAGAGAGAGAGGGAATACAAGTAGGGGAAGGTGGGGGAGGGAGAAGCAGGCTTCCCGCTGAGCAGGGAGCCCAGTGCAGGCCTTGGTCCCAGGACCCTGGGATCATGACCTGAGCCAAAGGCAGATGCTCATCAACTGAGCCACCCCAGCGCCCCTTAAAAAACTTATTGTTTTTGAATTAAGGTATAATTAACTCAGAGTGTTATATTAGTTCAGG
>JAPYYM010003891.1:0-10664 GCA_028534135.1 Potos flavus
ATATATATATATATATGGATCCTGGGATCCAGCCCCTCATTGCATCTGGCTCCCTGCTCAGTGGGGTGTCTGCTTCTCCCTCTACCCCTCCCCTGGCTCATGCTCTCTTGCTGTCTAAAATAAATAAATAACATTTTAAAAAGTAAATAAAAATTTGGTATCTTAACAAAACCAGAGAGGGAGACAAACCATAAGAGACTTTTAATTTCAGGAAACAAACTGAGGGTTGCTGGAGGAGAAGGGGGTTAGAGGGATGGGTGGCTGAGTGATGGACATTAGGGAGGATATATGCTATGGTGAGTGTTGTGAATTGTATAAGACTGATGAATCACAGACTTGTAAGCCTGAAACAAATAATACATTATATGTCAATAAAAAATTTTTGATATCTTAGCAGAAAGAAGTTCCTACTCCTCCCAATATGTCTTGGCTATTTTGGCATGCTTTGTTTTGCGTCTGAATTTTGGAAACCCTATTGGATTGTTGATGAGAATTACTTTATATTTATAAAGTTGGTGGGGGAAGGAACACCTGGTTTTCTTTGCTTTATTTACTATTTTTTCCTTTTCTTGCCACTTATAGTATTAATAAACCTTTAGCTTTTTTGAGGGGGGTACTCTCTACATATTTAGAAATTAATTTGCCTATAATTCTTACTCTCAATGACCATAATACATCTTCCCATGAATTAAGATACTTTTATTTACGTTCTTCAAAGAACTCTTGAATATCCTTTACTAAATTTCCCCATGTAATTTAGATCTTCTTGCTGCTTTAGATTATATACTTTTTAAATTATATCTTTTTTTATTTAATTAGTGCTTGTACATAACAGCTTTATTGACTTTTATGTTGCTTTCTCTTCCAAAAACTTGATGAGTTAAGTTACCAATTTCAATAGTCTCTACAGATTATTTTGGATTTTCTGCACACATAATTGCAAATAAATCTGCAAATGATTTCGATTTTGTTCCTTTTCTTATTACAAAGGCCAAAGTACAATTTTGAAAAATGTGGGCAGAAGGAGGCATCATTAGTGGAAATGTCTATTGTTTGATATTTCTTATGAATATAAATAATTAACAAGTTGATAGAGTACTCTTCAATTCCCAATTTACAAAAAAGTTATCTTTTCAATCATGAAAGAACTTAATTTTTCATGCATTTCACACCTCTTGAGTTGGTTTACTTCTTTAATCTATAAATATAGTGGATTATAAAAGCACATGTTCTATCTTAAACCCTGCCTGGTCTTGATGTATTATTATTTTAAATTTAATTTACCAAGTATTTTATTAAGGTTTTTTGTATTAGCATTTATCAAACATCCTTAGATCCAAAACAAACTATGCTCTTTTCACAATGGTAAAAAAGTCAGAGGATCAAGGGCATGTGCCCAAATAAAGCCCATAGCCCTTCAAACCATATCTGGATACACAGGATCCCTGAATGGCCTTCTGCAATGGGCTTGTCCCTGCTACCAGGCATGAGAGAGCCTCTTCCCATATCTTTCCTGCTGACGCTGAACTACTCTATAGGTATGTATTCTTCCCTGGATCAGAGACATATATAAGAGACAACTGTTTGAGAGGATGTAGACAGAGTGTGGCATGCAAGCTTGGATATTGTCAAGAGCACATAAGAAGACACTCAATGTAGAGCAGAAATACTGGTAGAAAAACAAAGAAAAGGTCATGAGCCAGGAATAAGATTTAGCTCTCCTTGGGATAACATATCTATACCTGGAATTCTTTTTTTTTTTTTTTTTTAATACCTGGAATTCTAATGAATCACTGAATTCTAAATTTCAATATGGCTGCATCCAGATCCTTATATAGGTATGTTTATCAAGGAAGGAACAAGGACTACATACTATTTTAGTTTTAATTTTGTTTTGTAGTTTTCAAATATCTATCTATCTATCTATCATGTTCACTTGCATTTGTACTCTGGCTTGGAGCTGCACAAATGTGAAGGAAGGCCTAACATTAATATTTGAACTTTTCTTCTCATTTTCTTTTATTAAACTGTCTTTATTCATTTTTTACATCAATATTACACTATTTTCATAAAATAGGTAGGCTTCCCTTTTCTAATACATAGAAACAATTCAAATAAAAGTCATTAACTTTCTAAAATTTATGGTAAAACTTGCTATAAATAATCTAGGTCTGTTATTTTTGATCAGGATAGTTATTATTACTAATTCAACATTTTGATTTTTTATTGGTTGTAAAAATTGTACCTTGTGGTGTTATCTTTTCAAATGTTCAGAGTTTTTAATTATAACTTGATATTTACTTTAATTGAACAAGGTTATAGCTTCACAATTGTTATGCTTTTTGATATTTCAGACTCTACTATTGGGCTTCTAATATCAATGCCTTTTGTGTTTATTCCCTGTTTGTTTTTTTATATCACACTGTGTATAGGATTAAGAAAGGTTGTTTTTTTTTTTATATATTATCTGTTTAGAAATTAAAGAATGCATTTACTTTCTCCTACATTTTACCATAAATTTTGAAAATGCTTATTTTTTTTCAAACATTCTAAGTTTACTCAACATCTCTGTCCTCTTACCGAATGAACCAAATTAACATTATCGACTTCTTTGACAATTGTTCTCCTTTCTTAACTACTCCGTCTTTCATGTTATTAAAGCAAAAATAGTGATTTTGTTTTTACAACAAGAAAATAATAACTCTCAGATTCATTATCAAATTGGATTTAATAACTTATTTCTTTGCAGTTATGTAGCTCATTATCGCTTCTTTCTTCCCACCATTTTCTCCTTGGTTCTCTTCTCACTCTTGCCATTCTTGCTGACACCATTTGGAGTCATTGCTGGGAGTGATACAATTTTGAATTGAATCAACATTGCTCTCTTGAATGTTACTGGATATAAGTTTAGATTTCAGGGTTTGCAGTTACTGTGTCTCAGACTTTGGAATTTTTACTGGATTAACCCTGACATCTGTAATCAGTGCAAGAAGCTTGCTGTCATGCTCATTTCTTTCATTGATAATCTGTCTTTTTTCTCTGGCTGTTTTTAAGCTTTTTCCTTTTTCTTTCTTTTTTTTTTTTTAAGATTTTATTTATTTATTTGACAGAGAGAGAGTATAAGCAGGGGGAGCAACAGTGGGAGGGGGAGAAGTAGGCTCCCCACCAATCAGGGATTCCAATGTGGGGCTCGATCCTAGGACCCTGGATCATGACCTGAACTGAAGGCAGACATTTAACCAACCGAGCCACCCAGGCACCCCTAAGCTTTTTTCTTTATCCATCATATTTTACATCACCACCATATTCTGGTTATTCATTTGTTGGTATTTAAACTTTTTTTTTTTTTTTTTTTTTTTATGTGTTCAACTGAGTGTACCTCTTTCTCCAATGCAGCAAATTTTGCAGCCATTACTCTGAAACTGTTTCTTCCCACTAGTTCTTCTATTACTTATTCTGGATATTTGACTCAATTTCATGCTGTTTTATTTTATTTCATTTTTATATTTTTCATCTCTTCTTCTGTCTTGAAGCACAATTATCTTTTTTATTATTGATTTTCTCTTCTCATATGTTTTTTCATAATATTCTATTGATTTGTTTTTTAACTAATGTTGGCATTTATCTCTTACATGAATTTAAAACATAATTATCATAAAGTCCTCTTCAGGTTCCTGTCTTATTTCTATTTGTTGGGCTATGAATTTTCTAACTTAAGGAGTTTTTTTTTTCTTATTATTTTCATAAGATTAACTTTTCACATGTGTTTTGAAAGGTGTTTGCTAAATTATCTTGAATAAGATACGATTCCTTCTTATCACCACTGTAATTTTAAGTTTCTCTCATATGATCCTTTAGGCTTACCAGTTCATAAAGAGATCTCAGATTGGTGGCAAATGGTCTCAACCCTCAGGAGATACCTAAGCCCATAGTGTTATTAGGCCAGGTCCTGGACGAATAGCTTTCTGCTTTGAGCTACCCCCAACAGGTGCTTGGCAACAGCTGTAGTACTTGGAAGAGAGTGCATTCCTTTTTTAAATCCCCTCATGTTCTGTCCCTGAGCACAGAACTTCAGCCAAGTCCCAAGTTTATATGGAGTTTGGCTCCTATCATCTCTCATCTCTGCAAGGGACTCCAGAAGATAGGACTTTGGGTGCCCTCTATATATAACTCTAATTCAATTTTCCCTATAACTTCTTTTTTTTTTTAAGATTTTATTTATTTGACAGAGAGAAAGAGAGGACAAGTAGGCAGAGAGACAGGCAGAGAGAGGGGGAAGCAGGCTCTCTGCTGAGCAGAGACCCTGATGCGGGGCTCCATCCCAAGACCCTGGGATCATGACCTGAGCTGAAGGCAGAGGCTTTAACCCACTGAGCCACCCAAGCGCCCCAATTTTCCCTATAACTTCAAAGATAATTGTCACTTTTTTTTTTTTTTGGTGGGGGCACAGATCTACAGAATTGTCTATATGTTTTTGATTGTTGGCACTGCAACTCATTCATGATTGCTATATGCCTGGAATGAATGCAAAGAGTAATTGTTGGGAGAATCTCAGGCTGAATCCATGATCAACCTAATACAGGTTCTATACATTCTTTCTTAAACATAAAACTTTCTTCTATATGGAATTCAGAAGGTTGAAATCTGATTCATATCTTTCCCAAAACAATCTAATTAACAATTCATCTTTTTTTCTTTAATGATCTGAAATACTAGCTTTATCATAAAACCCATCTACATAGTTCTTTTTGATTAATGTGTTTATTTCTGTGACAATACCATTTCGTTTTGATAACTGAAGCATGCTAAAGACTGTAACTATCTGAAATAGCTAGTTTTTCCTCGAAAAAGATTATGTACCTCCTGGCTATCTCAAACATGTAATTCTTCCAGAACTTTAATAATTTTCAATAGACAGCAATTAAACAATTCTAATATTTCAACTGGAATTTTATACTGGTTACCTTATATTAAAGAGATATCACCATCATTAGCCTTCGAATATTCCTTATATTTTCAGGACCCCAGTTTTATAGTCATATTAGCTATATACAGTGATACTATATTTTCTCATATATGAACATTGATACAACTTATTGCAATACCTTCTTAATATGTACTGGTGAGCATTTTCAGAACAACATTAAATAAGAAGAATTCTAGTATTTTTATAGATAAACATAGTACTGAATTTGCTTTGTTATTTTACAGACACTTGCATACAGAAAAAGAGAGTTTGTAAGGTATTTGTGCCTATCTGTACAATGTGTGCAAATCTATATATGTAGATAAGTAGATAGATTTTATTTAAAAATATAATTATTTTTAGGGGCGCCTGGGTGGCTCAGTGGGTTAAAGCTTCTGCCTTCAGCTCTGGTCATGGTCTCAGGGTCCTGGGATTGAGCCCCACATTGGGGTTCTCTGCTCAGCAGGGAGCCTGCTAACCCCATCTCTCTGCCTGCCTCCCTGCCTACTTGTGATCTCTCTCTCTCTGTCAAATAAATAAATAAAATCTTTAAAATATATATATATAATTATTTTTAAATAAAATCTATCTAATTTATATATATTTTATCTATGGTTATTTCTATATGGAGATAGATAGATAGATAGATAACTATGGAAAAAGACATGAAGTAATACGATCTCACCTACGTACACCTCATCTCATAAATCTCTACTTGACTGGAAACCCCAAATGCATCACTTCATTTGTATCTCTAAGAAACACATACTATAGTAAATTTGATGAATTATTCACATATATGTGTGTGTATATATATATATATTTTTTTTTTAAGTATTTATTTGACAGAGAGAGAGAGAGATCACAAGTAGGAAGAGAGGCAGGCAGAGAGAGAGAGAGAGAAGCAGGATCCCGCTGAGCAGAGAGCCTGATGAGGGGCCCGATCCCAGCACCCTGAGATCCTGACCTGAGCCAAAGGCAGACACTTAACCGACTGAGCCACCCAGGGGCCCCTATTTTTTTACACTCCTAATATATGTGGACACCTCCAAGCAATATTTAATATTGATATGTATTTAAAAATTGTTATAATTTCTTTTGTGTTCTATGCACTTTTGTGCTTCTTGCCTATTTTAAAAATATTGTTTATAAGAATCATCCTTGTTGGTAACACTCAATTTGGGTTCTTTTTTTCCTGCTCTCGCATAGTATTACATTATATAAAAATGCCACATTTTTGCTAGACTAATACTGCTGTCATGGACTTTGAGGTATATATCTCCTTATATAGACACATGAAAAATGTGTGTTGGAGCTACCTGGCACCATTTTGGAAGGAATAATAGATGTATCTTTTCCAAATTCCACATTCAGTGATGCTACTTTGATAGCCTGAAAGAGGCCATGGTGTATTTACAACAAACAAATTATCAAACATTACCAATGGTACACCTCCACCCCTGCCAAAGAGCTGAGTTGTTAATGATTTAGCATTATACCACTGGTTATACACCCAGAAGTGGAAATGACATAGGAGAGCTATGTCGTCACTTTAACTGGATGGCTAGCTGTGAACTGTTTGGTAAAACCATTGAACCAATTATACTACATCAGTTTTTCAAAGTTTCCATGGTTCTATATTCTTTTTTTTTCCTGAAGATTTTATTTATTTATTTATTTATTTATTTATTTATTTATTTATTTATTTATTTATTTATAGAGAGTGCACATGTGAGGAGAGGGGCAGAGAGAGAGGGAGAGAAAGAATCTCAAGCATTGAGCACAGAGCCTGACCCAGGGCTCGATCTCCTGACCCTGAGATCATGAACTGAGCCAAAATCAAGAGTCAGATGCTCTACCAATTGAGCCACCCAGGTGTTCCTCCATTGTTCTATATTCTCAACAATATATGCTACGGTCATACTTCAAATACTTTTCATTAAATTGATTAAATTTCACTTCCCTAGATATAATTGAAGTTGAAGCTTATTCACATGCATTTATTAGCCATTAAGGTTTGCTCTTCTACAAACTAATTGTCTTTTACTTACTGATTTCCAAAAGTTTTTATATATTCAGGAATGTATCTTTTCTTGGATATCTACTTATCTATCTTTCTAGTTATCTATTGCCAAAAATTTCTACCACTATGAGCTTTTTATTTTCAATAACTTAATAATTGATTTTATTGAAAATAAATGGTAACGTTAATCAAATTTTTCAGTCTTTGTTTTAGGGTCCATTTTTGATATATTGTTTTGTAAAGCTCTCTGTTTTGTGTTATAAAGATTTACCATTATATTTTCTTTTAAAATTTTATAAAATAGACTTTCATAATGTCTTTAATATATATTATGTATATATATCACCTATTTTTGTATATGGTATAAGGAAGGAATTACTGATCCAATTCCATAGTACTTCATATGTATAATTAATTTGGGCAGAATTATTTTTTGAATAGTTTATCTTTCCCCATTAGTCTACAATGCTAACATTATCAAATATATACACATACATATGTATACACATACATTGTATTTTTATTATATTGAAATTTCCTATCCATAAAATAGGTTTTTTTTTAATTTCTTTTAAAAGTTTTAGAATGTTCTCTTAAAGGTCATGAACATCTTTTTGACAAACATCAAAATCAGCAACTGTTGCACATAGAAAATATTTGTAACATATTATTCTCTTTTAAAAATGCAGCTATTTATGTATGTGTATGTGTAAAGCTAATATATATAAGTCATGAATAGAATACACAAAAGGATGCATAGGACACCCATTTTATAATCCAAAAAGAGAAAACTCAAATCTCCTTGAACAAAGATGGAAGACTGAAATGAAATTATCAACCAAAAAGCGATTGACAGTGATTGACTGTAAAATATCAGTGACTAACTTTAAAATCTGGAAAATTTGTTTCTGTATTTGCCCCTATTTTACATAGATAGCAAAGCATGGTACACATCAACATTGTAAATTCTCCCCACAAACACCTTCAAAAGGTCTTCAAAACTTTCAGATAAGAAGTAAGTAATGTTACTGCTATTTTAAAATGTTATAAAATTATAAATGTGATTTTTTGTGTGTATAATTTGATTCAGTAAATAACATAGGCATAAAAATTGTGAGAAAATAATTAGCTTATTTCAGTTTAAGAGTAATAAAGTATGTATGCAGAACCAAGCAAAATTCACATATATGAACAGAGTTAAAAAAATTTAGAAACTAGAAAACACACAAGAATATTTAAAAATGTCCAAATTATTTAAAAAGAATCCAAACTGAATGATTATGTAATAATAAATAAAATGATGTGTTTTTTAGATTATCCAAATCCAAATTTTTCCAATTTTTTTCTATAGAAAAGGTCAGAGTTAGAATTTTAAACATAATTTTGGATTATTTGAAGTTACGAGTATATAAGCTATATTTCATAACAGAATTTCATTCTTCCTCCTTTCTTTCTTTCTTTCTTTCTTTCTTTCTTTCTTTCTTTCTTTCTTGAGAGAGAGAGAGACTATGCATAAGTAGGCGGGAGAGGCAGAGAGAGAGAGAGAGAGAGAGAATCCCAAGAGGCTCCATGCCCAGAGTGGAGCCTGACCTGGGACTGGATGCCAGGACCGTGAGATCATGACCTTAACCAAAATCAACAGTTGAGCGTTCAACCACCTGAGCCACCCAGGTGCCCCCAGAACTTCATTATTAAATATAGCATGTTGTTGTAGGTGACCGAATACAACAGTAGGCAATTCCATTACCTGGAAAATGAGAGTAAGAGTTCAAGTAGATAAAAGCATCTGATAAGAAATGCAAAATATTAGGGATGCCTTGGTGGCAGAGTCAGTTAAGCATTTACCTTTGGCTCAGGTCATGATCCTAGGGTGCTGGGATGGAGTCCTTCATGGGACTCCTTGCTCTGAAGGGAGTCTGCTTCTCCCTCTGCCTGCCACTCCCCCTGCTTGTACGCCCTCTCTTTGGTAAATAAATAAAATCTTTAAGAAAAAGAAAGAAAGAAATGCAAATGCAGAAATGGGTTAACCTGTTAGTTTATCTGCTTCTGGTCTTTCATGGTTTTAAAGGAAATCACTTAAGAATGTGAAATTTTGAGGCACCTGGGTGGCTCAGTGGGTTAGTCTCTGCCTTCAGCTCAGGTCATGATCTCAGGGTCCTGGGATTGAACCCCACCCACATCAAGCTCTCTGCTCAGCAGGGAGCCTGCTTCCCCCTCTCTCTCTGCCTGCCTCTCTGCCTACTTGTGATCTCTCTCTCTGTCAAATAAATAAAATCTTAAAAAAAAAAGAATGTGAAATTTTGATTAATTTTTTTAAGAAATGAAGGAGAATATAAAATGTAAGTAAGTTCAGAGCAATTGTCACTACTGAAGAAAGGGAGAGAATAATCTGCTAAAAGTTGTGAAGAGGAATAACATTTTTCCCCAATTGCACAAGGTTAAAGGCATTGAAATGTTATTATGCTACAGTTTCAGTTCTTCACTATATTCTAGAATATTGTGTCATGGCCTATGTGACATCTGAGTTGAATAAACAATAATCATCCCAAATTATCATGTCCAAGTAGAGTTACTAACCTCTCACATGCCAACCCATTTAATCCAAATCTTAACTTTAGGACCAACTACCTAGATATCAAGCCAGCAACCCAGAGGTAGTTCTTGGTTTCATTACTTCCCTTGACACCTTTTACTACCTAAATCCAACATTACTTTTGCTGGATCATCCAAAGATCAATATTATTTTTTTAAAGATTTTATTTATTTATTTGACAGAGAGAGATCACAAGTAGTCAGAGAGGCAGGCAGAGAGAGAGGGGGAAGCAGGCTCCCTGATGAGCAGAGAGCCCAATGCGGGGCTCGATCCCAGGACCCTGAGACCATGACCTGAGCGAAGGCAGAGGCTTTAACCCACTGAGCCACCCAGGTGCCCCTTACATGATTTTTTCTTACTTCAACTTCTTCTCTCACAACTTTTCCCTTGCTTCCTTATATTCCACACCTTCAATCCTCTTCTCTAATAGTCAAAATGATTTGCCCTTATTTTCATCTATGTCTTGGAACTATGTTTCACAACACATACACTTGGTTATTATTTCCTCAGCCTGGAATCCTCGGCCTTCTAACTCTTTACATTTATTTTGTCTTATCATTCAAGTCTTGTATGGGTAACCATTTTTCCAAAGCACTCCACTTATCCTCTGACCTCCATCTGTCAATTGTCACTCTACCTCTCATCATCCTTTTTATTTCTTTCATAGAATCCGTCTCTGCCTGCAATTATCTTGTTCAGTGATTTGTTCATACATAAGTCTCTGTAACGTTCTCCTCCACTAAAAAGGAAGCTCTATTATTCGGCACTTGGTCTGTTCTTTTGACTATGGTGTTTCAGGTACCCAGCATGGTGCCTGGCACATGAACACACTCAGTAATTATTTTTTAAAAAACACAGGCAAGGATTTTTAAGTGATTTAAATTATATAATTCATTATAGTGTTTCATGACCATAATGACTATATTGCATATTCTAGAATTGTATATTTGAGCCTTCTGTAATTATTTATGTACTTGCTCTGTACTTTCTTTGTCATAGACACTTTTTTTGAGGGGTTAGGGAAGAAGAGGTTTTCTTATTTTTACTGTTCTACAAATGTCTATGAATAATAAATGTAAAAG
>JAPYYM010003892.1:0-10663 GCA_028534135.1 Potos flavus
GGTGGGGGTCGTGTCAGGAGCGCGGGGTGAGAAGTCCGGTCCTCAGGGCTCCTGCTCCAGCCTCGGTCCGTCCTCGCAGGGTGGGGGGTGGGGGGGCCCTGCCTTGGCGACGTCCTCACTGCGTGCACCTGCTCCCCTCACAGAACTTGAACCAGTCCGTGGCACACGACTGGACGTCGGGGCTGCAGAGGCTCATTGTGAAGAAGGAGGAGGAGATCCGAGCCGCGGACTGCTGCCGGATCCAGCTGCAGCTCCCGGGGAAGCAGGACAAGTCAGTGCTCCCCTGGCGGGGTGGCCTTCCCGGGCGGGGCTCAGACGAGGGCTCCGCAGGACCGCTCCGGCCATCGGGGGGCGGGGGCAGAACTGGTCACGGGATCCTGCTCTGTGAACCCCACGCCCCTCCGTTCCCCCCGGCAGGTCCGGGCGGCCCACGTTCTTCACAGCCGTGTTCAACACCTTCACGCCCGCCATCAAAGAGTCCTGGCTCAACAACCTGCAGATGGCCAAGCTCGCCCTGGGTAAGGGGGGGCGGGGGCCCAGCCCCACACCGAGGGACGTTCTGCTTCCCTCCCCTCCCCCGCGACACAGGGCGGCCCTGAGTTGTCCCTGGAGAGCCTGCCAGCGTGGGAGGAGGTTCCATCAGCCACGAGGGGCCTCGGTGGTTGTGCTCGTGCCCCCCCGCCCCAGCCGTGCCGTCTGGGTGTATTGAGCCGTGAGTCAGACGGGCGGGCGTGTATGTCGTTGACGCACGGATGTGTGACTCCGCACATGCCATGACACACGGGCCCGTGTGTCGTCCGCTCTGAGACGCGGGTCATCGCTAAGGGAAAGTAAAATACAAACGGGAGACAGCCGTGCTGCTTCGGGGCCCCAGGCTGGCCCCCGGGGCCTGCGCGTCCTGCCGGACGGGAGCCTTCCCGCCACCGCTGCCTGTGCTCCGGGAGCGGGAGGCAGCCACCGGCCCCTCTCTCTTCTGGGACCATTTCACGGTTTGTCAAGTCAGACTCTTACCTCAGTCAGCAAGCCAGAAACGGCCCACTCTGATGAGAGCGAGCTGAACCCGAAAATTAGCTCCCTTCCGTCCCTTCAGAGCCGAGATGGACACCTTGCTCTGTAGCAAAAGATCGCTTCACTTCCTCATGCCTTTTTTTAAAAAATTTATTTATGTGTCAGGGAGAGCGAGCACAAGCAGGGAGCCCGACGCGGGGCTCGATCCCGGGATCACGGCCGCGCGTCACCGCCGCAGCCCCCAGGTGCCCCTTCCTTGTGCTGTTTTACCACGTCGTATTCTACGTGTCACCACAGCTCTCGCTGTGCCTGTGGTATTTGAACCTAACATCTCGGTTGCTTTGAAAAGAGACAAAGACAAATAGTCCTAGGTGCCATGTGGGACTTTCTCAGCCCCTCCCAGCCGCGCAGTCGGAGGGAGCAAACAGGAAAACGGGACGGGCGTTTCAGAATACCGCGGTGACCGTCCAGGCCTCCCTTTGGGAAGAGACGGGAGTTGTTGTTCCCGCGTCAGTGTCTAGCCCTGACGTCCTCGGGGACGTCCGACGCTGGGGCCGCGGGGCCACAGGTGCGTCAGGTCTGCCTCCCCGTTTCTCCTTCACGTGTCCGCAGAGGAAGAGAACCACATGGGCTGGTTCTGCGTGGAGGACGACGGCAATCAGATCAAGAAGGAAAGACACCCTCTCCTCGTGGGACACATGCCGGTGACGGTGGCCAAGCAGCAGGAGTTCAAGGTGATGGGCGGGGGCGCCTGGAGGAGGGGTCCACTGTGCACGGAGACAGTGCCCTCTTGTCTGGGGCAGAGCCCCACGTGGTCTCCCCAGGTCAGCCACTATTACCATTTCTCTGGGGGTATTTGTTTAGGAATTAAGATTGCTAGAGAATGAAGCTGAAAGCCTGCTTTCCTGCCCGGGGGCCGGGGGGGGTCCCCGCCGCACCCGGTGCATTGCAGGCGTTGTTAGGTACACAAGGGCACGTGTCTCCAATCTGTCAGCTCTGCTGCCCTTTGCCTGGCAGTGTTCGGTGTCCTCAGTGGGTCACAGAGGCCTCGGGTTTGCCTGGGGCCCCCTGCTGTCCCTGTGCTGGAGCAGGCCCGGGCCGATGCGGGGGTTTATCAGTGTTCCCGGCTGTCTGTCCTAGCCCCACGGCATGGCCTTCGGAGGCACGTGGGTGTGTCTTTCCGTGTGCGACAAGCAAAGACATTCCTACGTGTCGTTTCTGGGCTCTGGCCGACACTCAGCCCTGGATCCCGGGAGGGTAGCCGGGCGGGCAGGGAGGAGGAGGGGGCGGCACGCCCCATGACGCACATTTGCAGCACCGCCGGGGTCTGAAGATACAAGAGTGGAGGCTGATGTTTGTCTCTGAAAAGCCGATTTCTGAGACTTACACCCACATCTGTTCTTTTTTCCGTTTTAACCTTTAGAAAGTAGTAACGTGCTGTTTCTGTGACTAAGCGTTAGAAGTCTGTCATCCGCTCAAGGTGCTGTCGTCTGGATGTCTCCCGGTCCCTTTTTTACATGTGGGTGTTTGATTTTGTTCCCCGTTAGATTGAATGTGCGGCTTACAATCCGGAACCTTGTGTGAATAACGAGGGCCAGCCAGATTCACTGTCCACGGCGCACGGCTTCCTGTGGGTAAGACGCTGCGTGGCAGAACGCGGGCTCCCGAGGCTCTGCGCGGCCGTGGCTGCTGTGGGCTTGAGGGGTTCACAGACCCTGCTGGTGGTCGCCGTGTGTCCCGGGCTGTGTTT
Source organism: Potos flavus (assembly GCA_028534135.1). Taxonomy (NCBI): domain Eukaryota; kingdom Metazoa; phylum Chordata; class Mammalia; order Carnivora; family Procyonidae; genus Potos; species Potos flavus. The sequence continues at coordinate 2,759 of JAPYYM010003892.1, forward strand.
ATAGACACGAAAGTCCCAAACCACCCACGAGAGGGGACTGAACGTTTTTGGAAAAGATGTCCAATACTCAGGAATTAAAAACGTTTCTTTTCTTTTTCATCTAAAGCTTTACCAGATTAGATTTAGCCCAGAGACAACCAATGTAGCTAATATGAAAGTAATTTAAATATTTCTTCAATTTGGGTGGTTGAATTGCGTGGGGTATTTTCCCCCTTTCCAAGATATTGGTGGCTTTTTACGCTGGAAACTTTGCAATTAAGATTAATCTGTTCCAAATGAAATACTGCATTTGAATTATGCTGCCATCGCAGTGGGCATTTCTGGTTCTTGCCAACGGGAGACGGTCCTTGTGCGCTGTTTTGAGGTCTTTCATGTCCCCTCCCGGGGCCCCCCAGACCTGCTCCCCGACGGGGGCCCCGCTGTCCTCCAGCACCGCGCCTGGCCCTCAGATGACCTGTCCACCTTCCCGCAGCCCCCGCCTCTGTGTGGTCGGGGCTCCTCCCTGAGCGTCGGGAGGGTACGGCCCCAGTGACCGGGCCATTCTGTGCACCCAGCTGTGAAGGACGGGATGGGCTGATTGCCCTAAGGTTTTCGATTTTAGCAGAGAAGTTTTCCTGTCACTGGGACTGTAGCTGGTGCCTCGTTCCCTCTTCTGCTCCCGTCCCTGCTCCCGGAGCTCCCTCCCTGCTCCCGGAGCTCCCTCCCTGCTCCTGGAGCAGGGCTTGGCGGTTTGGCACCGGTCCCCTGCAAGGACGCGTCTCTGTAGCGTGGAAACCCGGCAGTACGAGGACGGGGGGGTGGGACGCCCAGAGAAAACGGGACCCGGGAGCCCGTGCGCTTCCCGCCCCCACGCTGGGGCGGCTTTCCCTCCAGGACCCTGGGCGCTCTGTCCTCCCAATTCTTCCTTTAACGAGATCTGACTCTTTCCCGCTGAGAAAACGACTGGACGTCACGTCGGGCACGAAGCTTGCGGGGTGTCCAGGGACCCGGCAGGCAGGTGCGCGGGGGTGCCGGCGGCCACGCACACCGCCTCGCGCTCACACGCCGGCGGCCACGGTGGGAGGCGCTGGGACGCACGCTGTTGTCAAGTCCTCGTTTTCTGGGGCGAGCACTGAGGGACGCGGGCGTGAGATGGTCTAGGACCGACTCGCGCGCTCCGAAGCTTTGGTGCTACGCCCGAGCACGCCGACGCCGCACGGTGCGGCCGCGTGGTTTCTCAGGGGTAGAAACAGGGACACAAAACAAACCAGAACGGTGCTCTCGTTAGGAAAATTAAACAGGAAAGTAACCGCCCATGTTGGAAAGGAGTGGTGGGCTCTGGTAGCAGACCGTGTCTGCGGCTCCGGGATCTGGGAAGCGGGTCGGTTCCCGTGGCGACCCGGACTCCCCGGCATCGCTGGAGGGTGGGGGCACGTGCTGCGGAAGCCCCAGGCCCTCTCTCTCCTCCCCAACCCCGACCAGATCGGAAGCTGCACCAGCCAGATGGGCCAGATCGCCATCGTCTCGTTTCAAAACTCCAGCCCCAAAGTCATCGAGTGCTTCAACGTGGAGTCTCGAATCCTGTGCATGGTGTTCGTGCCCGCAGAGGAGCGGCACGGGGAGCCCGAGGCCGCGGCCGGGAGGGCACCGGGCGTGCCCGCCGTCTGCCTGGGGACCGAGGAGGGGAGGTGAGCCCGCTGCCGGCCCCCTAAAGGGTCCCCACCTGCTGCTCTGGGAGGAGGGACTCGGGGACTGGGGACGGACGGCCACTTGCCCCGTCTGTTAGGGGTCCGGCCGCACGGTGGGAGCGGCCGGGTCGCCGCCCGTGGGAGTGACCGCAGGAGATCCCCAAGGAGGAACGGTGACCACAGGGGACCTCCCGTTCTGCCTGCCGGGTTCCCCTGTCCTGTGTCTTCTTCATTCTGCTGTCCACGCAGCTGAGCGCCGACGTTTGGGGTTAGACAGGGCCGGGGTCCATGCCATGCACGCAGAGCGTTGTCACCGTTCTCAGCACGCTGTGCTGGTTTCCGGCTGGGAAGTCGCCCAGGAAGGAGTAGTTCCTTCCACCACGTCTCCTTCACGGCCGGGGATGAGCTCGGGATGGCGGCAGCGTCCCCGTGCGGGCAGGGGCGGGCTGGGGCACCGCGGGGAGCTGCCGCCCGTCCCCCGTCCCCCGAGCTCACACTCAGCAGCGCCCGTGTTCTCGCGCAGCATCTCCGTGTACAAGAGCAGCCAAGGCTCCAAGAAGGTGCGTCTGCAGCACTTCTTCACCCCCGACAGGTCCACGGTCCTGAGCCTCGCCTGCACGCCCCAGACCCTGTACGCCGGCCTGGTCAACGGCGCTGTGGCCGTCTACACGAAAGCGGAAGGTGAGTGTGTCTACACCGCGTGCACCCGTCGGCATGTCCGGTCTCGTAGCGGCTTCTGGGGTTTTGCTGTGGGCGGAGCTTCGTGTCCCTGGGTCACGTCCCCGTGAGCGTCCCGAGAGGATGGCGGGAAGCGCGAGCCCCCCAGCCGCCCAGGTGGGAAGCGGTTTCAGACGCGGGTCTCCCGGCTGACGCGTCCCCGTTCCCCGAAGTACGCACGCCCACGTGCGTCCTTCTCCCAACAGCCGGGACCCCGGCCCCTCATGGCCCCTCACAGCCCCCACTCTCACTCAGGGCCGTGGGGCTTTGTCTTCTCGGGTGGAGGGCACCGCAGGCCGCCCGCGGGAGTGGCTGGACCCGGTCTGCGCCAGCCCAACAGCCGGGACCCCCAGGACGCACGCGCTGGCCGTCGTCCCTCCCCCTCAGGCTCCTGCTCTTGTCTCGGGCGTGGCCGTGGGCCTCCCGTGGGCGGCCGAGACCGGGGAGTGGGCTTCCGCCAGGACAGCAGCCGTGCCTCCTGGAGTGGGCGCTGCGGTTCGGACACGTGGTTTCCGTGTGGGTTCGGCTGTGTTTGGAGTGAAGTGTGTGTTGATTCAGGTGCACGCGAATAGTTACCGTGGGATGCTCTGTGTTTCCTCCCCTCCGTGGTCTCCGTCAGGCTTGGGCACCTCGCTCGAGGTGTGAGTCAGTAACCGTCTAGAAGTCTGAAGGTACCGTAACTCCAGTCCCATCTACTGACTGCCTACACTGATTTGGGATATGGAGGTTCATTTCTCCCAGGGTAACAAATTTACTTACGGTTTATTTATATTTATTTAATTTGGGGCTGGTAAATTTATTTAATTTCCCCCCGCTTTACTGAGACGTGACTCACGTACACCGTGACGCACGGTTCAGGTTTGGACCCGCGTGTGCTGTGGGGCGGTCGCTGCCGCCGCGTTACCTAACCCTGCATCCCGGTCACCTACGCACCGTTTCTCTTTCCGCGGTAAGAGCCCTGCGGACCTTCTCTCAGGAGGCTTCTGACGTGGTGCTGTGGACCGTCAGGCCTGTCCGGGCGGCAGGTCCCCAGGACTTACCTCCTGGTGGCCAGTGTGCGCCTTTAAGTGCCATCTCCCCCCTCCCCCGCACCCCATCCTCCGGGACCGCCCGTCTCATCCCTGCTTCTGCGAGTTAGAGGGTCTCAGCTTTTACATGTGAGTGAGAGCGCATAGTGCTCGTCTTTCTATGACGTATCTTGCTTAGCACAGTCTCTCACGGTTCGCTCATGTCCATACAAATGGTAGAGTTTCCTTGTTCTTATGGTGAATTATATTCCATCCTGTGTGCACATGCACGCACGCACACACACACAGCGCATCTGTACCCGTTCAGCCGTCGATGGACGCCTAGAGCTTCTCCGTGCACTGGTGGTCGTGAGTGATGCTGCAGAAACATCAGGGTGCCTGGACCTTCTGGAATGGGTACTTTCATGTCCTTCGGCTCAGCCCCCAGAAGTGGGATTGCTGGATCGGACGGTGGCTTTCTATCTAACCTCTCGAGGAACCTCCACGCTGTTCTCCAGAGTCGCTCTCCCATCATGTTCCCACCGACAGTGCACACGGGCTCCCTTTCCTCCACGTCCTCACCAACCCCGGTTACGTCTTGTCTTTCTGAGGACGGCCATTCGCACGGTTGTCCCATTTCTCTGCTGCTGAGGGCTGTGGAGCACGTGCTCACGGACCCGTGGGCCGTCTGAACGTTGTCTTCAGAGAGAGGCCTCTTCACGGCTGCCGTGTTCTCCTTGGTGGGAGATTTGCCTGGCTGGGGGCCCCCACCCTCCACCACTTCTCAGCCAAGCACCGTTGCAAGTCTTTGACTTTTTAAGGAGCTCGAAATCTGGAAATCTGTAGGAAATTTCCGGATTTCTAAGTGTCGGCTCAAAATGTAATCATGTCCTGGGAACCGCCGTGGTTGGGCAGCCTGGCCGGGCACTCAGGTCGGGGGTGAAGATTCCAGAAAGAGGCTGTCCCCGGGCAGGGGGTCTGTCGTCTGGAGCTGCCACCCGCAGCCCCGGGCCCCAGGGGGTGCCCTCCCCGCCGCCCCCGGGGATCTGGTGCGAGGGCACAGAGCACAGGATCTGCAGGAGTAGTAACTCGGCCACTCGGGGAACAGAGTTCAATTGTTAGAAGTTAATCCTTAAACAAACGCACTCGTCTGCAGCAGATTTCTTGCTTCAGAGGAATCGGCAGGGTCCGTGTGACGGCGGTCCAAGGATGCGGACGCCACGGGGCAGTCAGGTGGAGCGGGCGCCCTCAGCCCCGCGCGCTCAGTCCCCGTGTGTGCTGGGGAGAATTGCATCTCCACTCCGAACCTCTGTAATCCCATCGAAAGTGGGGACTGCAGGGCTTTGTAGGGCTGTGAGTCCTGCATGAAGAGGTCCGTGTGCTTGTGTGTGTGCACATGTCACCGAATGTGTGTATACATGTGTGCGTGTGTGAATGTGTGCACATGTGACTGCATGTGTGCATGTGTACATGTGAGACTGTGTGCACGTGAGACTGCATGTGTTCATACATGTGTGCATGTGTATGTTCATGTGACTATGTGTGCATGTGCGTATACTTGGGACTGCTTGTGTGTGCCTGTGTGGCTGCGTGTGTGACCATGTCCATGTGTGACTTGTGCACATTGGACTGCATGTGTGTGTACATGGGACTGCTTGTGTATGTGCACGTGTGACCACGTGTGTGCACATGGAGTGTGTACGCACGTGTGACTGCACACGTGAGGATGTGCATGCACGTGACTGCATGTAGGGCTGCTTGTGTGTATACACGTGTCCACGTGTGACTGTGGGTGCGCACATGACTGCACATGTGACCACGTGTGTGCACATGGAGTGTGTACACGTGTGACTGCACATGTGAGGATGTGCGTGCACGTGACTGTGCATGTAGGGCTGCTTGTGTGTATACACGTGTGTCCACGTGTGACTGTGGGTGCGCACATGACTGCATATGGGACTGCTTGTGTATACATGTGTATACACGTGCACATGACCGTGTGCGCACACGTGACTGCACACACGTGGCTGTGCATGTGTGACTGCACACGTGTGTGCACATGTGGCTCTTGTGTGCACATGGGACCACTTGTGTTTACGTGCATGCATGTGTGACCGCACATGTGTATGTGCATGTGTGTTTGACCGCACAACGACACCCCGGTTCCAGTGCAGATCTTACAAGTGGACGGCAGGCCAGTGTCCATAGGAACCGATAATTGTCCTGCAGCATCTTTTGGCTGAATTGCAGCATAAAAGTGTTCCCGCTATACTCGAATCATAACTTGGAAGTGTGTCCCAAGATGCAGAACGTACCCCGGTGCCTCCCGGCGGTTGTGCCCTCAGCTCGGGACAGTTACTCATGAACGGGGGTGGGGTCGGAAGGTTCGGTGGTTCCTGTAGAAGCCGGAAGCCGGCCCTCCGTGTGCAGCCAGGCCCCTGCCCCCTTCCTTGAGCAGAGCGCTTATCTCATTAGGATGAGCGGCATCGGTGGACTCACAGCCGTGGTTATGTTTTTAGGCGTGATGGCGTAATTAATGGGTACTTGAAAAGTCGAAGAATTTAATGTTTCACAGGGTAATTACACCATCGCTTTGAAAACACATGTTAACTCTTGCTTTAAATATTTTTTATCGCCGTCCCCGTTGCCTGTTGACTGACACTTCATGTAAAGCGGGACAGACCTCATCAGTAGGTCTTTGAAAATGTCTTCAAACCAAAATATTTCCTCCCTGCCTGTGCCTCAGGGATGGAGCGAGTTCCTGAGGAGAGAGGCAAGCGTCTTTCCCTTTTTTTTTTAAATTCAGTGAAGATGTGGTCGGTCCCGATTACACCGTGTGTGGGAAGGGGTATTTCAGAGGCGAGAGTGGGTCGCGGGGATACGTGAACACTGTCCACACCGTCTCGGGTGCAGGGCCTTCCTGACGACAGAGTCGTTGTCGTGCGCCGTCGTAGATGACAGGACTGGCCGGACACGGCTGTGCCAGGCGCCGTGCTGAGCCTCCAATCGCCTTGTCGCCCCTCACGCTCTCATGCGGACCTGGGGGCGCGTGGCAGAATCGTCCCCGTGTTATAGAGAAGGACGCCGAGACTGGGCGGCATGGCTCGTACCAGGCGGCCGGGCCGGGGTCAGACCGTCGCCCGTGGGCGGTCACCCCGTTAGGTTGGAAATGGCGCCAACTCCTCGAGCCCAGGACACCCCGACCCAGGCGGCAGCTTCAGAGTGACCAACGGTATTTTACTTGTTATTTTAAAAAGTCAGGGGCGCCTGGCTGGTTTGGTTGGTAGAGCCCGTGACTCTAGACCCCAGGCTCATGAGTTCCAGCCCCAGGCTGGGTGTAGACCGTCCTCACACAACCCACAGGACGAGCATAAAATAATCTGTGATCCTTGCCCCCGGGTCTTGTGCACAGATAACTGAGTCCGAATGAAAGTAACTTTCTTTTTTGAGATGGATCCTGGAATTCCGAGCCTGAGAAAGTGATAAAACTAGGCGTCCTGCCAGTTAGGAGCCTCGTGATGGCGGAGGACACACTGTGGGCGGCTTCCGGAGGCCTGGTGTTCACAATCAGCGCCGAGACGCACACGATAGAGGTAAGTCATTCCCGGGGGTCCGCGGCACGGGACAGATGCGTTTCCGCTGAGCTGCCACCTGGCGGTCAGGGGCCTCTGGCCTGTGGCCCCGCACTGGGAGGAAGTCCCTCCTAGATGTGTCTGCTTAACTAGATAACTCAGCTAACCGTTGTGTAGCCGTGTGTCCGTGGGAGCATGGTGCGTTGTGTACTTGCTATGAACACAAACACGCTGCACTGACCGGAAGGGCAAGGCTGGGATTACTCTATGAAGGGTCAGCAGACAGCCCGCCCCTCCGGCCCCGGCTCTTTACCCTCCTCCACGTTCCAGATGGAGGTAATTGTGAAACATAAACAAAATCACAAACTTAGATGGAAAGCAGTGGAATGTTCTCATTACTGTGCCGTGGGGGGAGATTTTCTGAGTGTGACACATGCTTAGAAGTTGCCATGATAAAGAAGACCGTGAATGTGCCCGGAGCCCCGCACGTGCTAGGGCGCAGGGGGACAGTCGTCAGGGGGCGGGGAGTCCGCACGGACCAGGGCAGACGGGCTCAGAATGCGCGAGCCCAAGGACGGCAGCAGAGGAGGGGAGACCCGAGGAAGGTCACCAGGAGCCACACTCGGACCCGCGAGGGCCGGACCCCTCCCGTTGGACACAGAGAGCTCTTCTGGGTTTCGTCCTGGACGTGCGTCTCCAGCGTCCCGCAAGCCCCTGCCTCCTGAAGCCAACAAGGTCCGCCAGCCGTGGCTCAGGCCACAGCAGGCAGTTGTCAGGAAGAGAGGAATCATGGCTTTGATGCCAAGAGCACAGAGGGCAGGACAGAAACAGTCTAAATTATTCCCGCCCAAGAACCCCCGTGCGGCCGGGCTGTCCAGGCAGAGCAGGGATCCCTGGAAGGAGACGTCTCCGAGCATCTCAGGTGGGAGGACGGTGGCGGGC